>PVJS01016178.1:20934-37951 GCA_004027185.1 Glis glis
TTTCAAAATAAAGTATAAAAAAATAGGGCCGGGGGTGTAGCGCGGAGGTAGAACGCCCCTGGGTTCAATCCCCGGCACCGCAATAAATAAATAAATAAATAAATAAATAAATAAACAAACAAAATAGGGCTAGGGGTGTAGCTCGAAGGTAGAATGCTCCTGGGTTCAATCCCCAGTGCCACAAAAAAAAAGGGTTGGGGGTGTAGCTTGGAGGTAGGATGCCTCTGCGTTCAACTTTCAGTACCATAAATAAATAAATAATAAAAACTATTTACATCAAGACTGATATTGAGAGATATGGATTCATTTGAAAGGTGAAGAAGAATGGTTGCAAATTCGTGAACTTTCAAAGATGCACATTTTCTTTTTTTTTTTTTTTTTTTGCGATACCGGGGATTGAACCCAGGGGCTTCTACCTCCGCGCTACACCCCCGGCCCTATTTTTTATACTTTATTTTGAAACTGGGTCTCATGAAGGTGCGGAGGACCTCACTAAGTAGCTGAGGATGGCCCTGAACCCGGATCCTCCCGTCTCCGCCTCCCAAGTACTGGGATTACAATCGTGCGCCACCACACCCGGCTTAAAGATGCACATTTTCAATGCCAAAATGAGACCATAAAATCATGGAAGATTTGGGTCTGATATATTATGCAGTAAAGGTGATTAATAATGGGAATCAAAGGTAAGATTTAACTGAGTTCTTGTACTTAACAAATAAAAACAATTAAATATACATGAACTAGGCAATTTTTAGAGGCTTTCGCTTTTTAAAACTAAGTCGTCTTTCACTTTCTTCCTATAGAAACACATTCCTTACATTTATGAAAAGTCCAAATGGAAATGTAAAACACAAAGCAGGGAACTAGTCTACTGTTGTCCCGTGCTTCCTAACACAACTAAGATACACAATATGACCCAGCATGGTGACTCTGGGGAGCCACAGGAGGAAGCCACTGACTCTGCCTTGATGGCTGACAGAGCACATTCATCTAATCTAGCCTGTCACCATCACACAGAAACTTATCATCTCACTGCTCTTCCATTCTAGGTTGGCCATTAAGAGTAATTATAAACCCAGTATGGTGGCACACGCTTGTAATGCCAGTACTTGGAAGGCTGGGACAGGAGGATCGCAGGTTTGCAGCCAGCCTCAGCAACTTGTGAGGCCCTCCACAACTTAGTGAAATCCTGTTTCAAAATAAAGAATAAAATAGGGCTGGGGGTACAGCTCGGAGGTAGAATGCCCCTGGGTTCAATCCCCAATACCCCCCCACACACACACACACAGAGTAAATATAAAGGCCCAGCACCATAGGGGGGAGTAAATATAAAGGGACCCAAGGTGCTTCTAAGACCAAGTACTTAGGTGGTAGCAAAACCAAAAATAAAATCCTTTTCCTCCAACCACTGGGTCTCTCTTCACACACACACACACACACACACATATATTGAATTGGCAAGTCTAATCAAACATTCTAGTATTTATCTTTAATTCAATGGCTCTGAAACCTGAATGTGCATAAGAATAACATGGGAAGTTCCTTTAAAGTCCCCTTTCCCAGGTCTTTGGGCAAAGGAATCTACATTTTTAACAGACATCCAGATGACTGATGAGTGAGCTACAAAACTACACTCAAAACAACTGCTGCTCTATCACTACTTAGAAAACAGCTTCTGTTCACATCTGTGTACTTTGCTTTATAACACGGATATGTTCATACAGAAACAAAATACGTTTTGTAAAGTAAATTCTATTTTCCCTGCAAGTGGATTTTAGAATCTTAATGATACTTTTCTTTGTGAGTGTGGTACTAGGCCTGAACCCAGAGGGGTGTTCTACCTCTAAGCTATACCCCTGCTCTTTTTGTTTTTCTTCTTCTTCTTCTTTTTAATTTTGAAACAAGGTCTTGCTGTTATCCACGCTTCTTTAAAGAGGGAGCAGGTAGGGGTGTGGTGGCGCATGCTTGTAATCCCACTACTTGGGAGGCTGAGACAGGAGGATCCGGGTTTGCAGCCAGCCTCAGCTACTTAGTGAGGCCCTCTGCAACTTAGTGAGACCCTGTTTCAAAATAAAGAATAAAAAATAGGGCTGGGGGTGTAGCTCGGAGGTAGAATGCCCCTGGTTTCCATCCCCAGTGCCAAAGGAAAAATAAAATAGGGAGCAGGTGCTCATACTTTCTTCTAGAAGTCGAATTCCATGTGCTTCTTTTCCTCATCTCCACCTGAGGAATTAAAGACTTACAATTTAGGAACCTTTTAAAAGAGTATTATCTCCCCAATTTATCTGTTTTATTCATCAGGCATGTCAGTATTCTAAAAGTGCTTGACTTGTAAACCTTACTTTTGAAAATAAACCTTGAAAGTGCAGAATATCTCTTTAGGAAGGAAAATGAGTTAGAAATAGTTTTAAAGAGAAATTTACTTCTGGAAATGTTACTGCTATGTATTAGCTCCAACAGTTGTTAATCAGCTACAACAACTTCTTCTAAAGAAAACATCAGCTATGAGTAGAGCCAACATTTTTAACTTTTGTACAAAAAAAGCCCACATCTAAGGAAGATGCTTCTACTAAGTAATGCAGATTAGGTACAAAGTATTGGAAAACAAGTTAGATTTCATCTCTCAGAGAAAGAGGAAATAAAAGTAACTTTTATTCCAGCAGCTTAATTCACTTTGAGGTATTTACATCAAAAAGCATTTAAGGTGCATGACACTTCTAAAGTGCTTGATCAGATGATATAATTAAAACTTAACTGGAAACTTGATATGGTAAATAACTAAGACTGTCCTTGTGGGTATCAATACACATCACTGTACCTTGCTTCTTCGGAAAGCTGAATACTTTGAACAAGTAAATTTTTCATATACTGAGTCTTCCTGAAGTGTTTTTGTAAAAGAAAACAATGTATCTTTTCAGTCCTTCTTCCCAACCCATTATCATTGCAGGCTACGGGGAGGGAAACCACCTAGAAGTCTCAGCCACTGAAACAATAGCGTTGCATTAATTACATCACAAAAAAACATTTCTTTCCTAATGAATGCTCAAAAAATATTCTCTTGGTTACAGTTACCTTACACTAACCAACTTTCATCTATCTGCTCTCACTCCTTAGGGTAAACATTTCCAATTTTAACCAATATTAAATTCACAAATTATTGTTTCCAATGGAATATACCGAGTCAAAAAAAAAATCCCCCAACAATCCAATGGGAAGCAACACATGCATTTTGTAATTCTAGGGGAGGTTGGGGATGCTCAGACATCTTGTTCAGAATAAACTTTCCAGGATCTTTATTTACCGGCTTGGGAAAGGTAGGTTTGGAAACAACTAGTCAACTTCACTCCCAAGTTGGCGTCTTGGAGAATCCATCGTGCGTCTGCAAAACACCCAGGACCCCCGAGCCTCCCAGCCCAGAACTGGCCAGGGGAGCACACGCCCATCGGCCCTGCCTGGAGAGGAGACAATGGAGCGGCGCGAGGGCTCCAGCCCCGCGCTCCGGAGCCCCAAGTGCGCGGCGGGACCCGACCCCGCGCCCCCCGGTGCCGTCGCCTCGCCCGGGCGCGGCCCACCTGCGGCGGCCGCACTTACCGAACAGGGTCAGGGCCATCGTCGAGGCGCTCCGGCCGCGGCAGCCGCTCGGCGGGCAGGGAGCCGGCGCCGAGGGGCGTGGCGGGGAGGCTGCAGGCCCGGGCGCCGGGGCTGCTGCGAGAAAAAGTTATGCACGCGCGACCGCGGGGCGCCCGGCCCCGAGCCCGAGCCCGAGCCCCGGGCGACGGCACTGTCGCTGCCCTCGGCCCCGCGCGGGCGGGCGGGCGGGCGGCGGGCCCTGCGGCGGGCGGGAGGCGGGAGGCGGGAGGCGGCGGCGGGAGCCGACAGCCTGGCGGAGCCCCCGGCGGGGCGCGCTCACTCCGCATCCCGCGGCCTCGCCGACGCCATCTTGCGACAGCGTCTCCCACGAGCGCGGCCGCCGCGCCGCCTCCCGCCGGCCCCTCGGGCGGCCGGGCCGACTGCGTTCCCATGGCAACGGGCGCGCGCGGGCCGCGGGGGCGCGCCCTCCATCCCCGGCGGGCGTGCAGTCCCCGCGCCCCCCTGGAGGCGGCCGCCCGAGCCCGGGCGGGGCGGGGCGGGGCGGGGCGGCCGCGGTGTCGCTGAGATCCCAGGCTTTTTCTTGAATGGGATTCGAGGAGGCGCAGAGAAAAGCTGAGGTGTTACTCGAAAGCAGAAGAGTCGCGGAGGATGCTCGGTGAATGCAAGCACCCAGGCAGGGTCGTCTGGGGACCGGGTTCGTCCGAGGGTAACTGCCGGAGCCCTCAGGGTTAACACGCTGCGACCTGAAGCTGCAGGATGCGGAGGAGCCTGGCGTGCATGCGGGCACTGAATGTTACTTTCCTTCCCATTCGCATGTAGCAGCCGCTAGGAATGGTCCTGATCAGATTGTCATATATGAGGAAACAGGAGTCTCTTAAAAAGCATCTGGGATTGCCTAAAATAATTTGTTAAAAGGCAGACACTTAAACCTAATTTTCTTCTCTTTACATCATACCTCTTTGATATTGTCTAAGGAAAAATTAGCATTCCTCCCTGATTGGCACTTCTCTGCCACAAAAGATTGTTCCCCTGAGCTTTTGGTATTTATCTGACGATCACTGGCAACATCTTTCTTTCTGTGATGTTTTCTCCTCGCCTCCCTTTGCCTTAATTAATGAAGAGCCATATAACGCCTCGAGATTATCAGCCAAAAAGTGTTCTGGAAAAGCTCAGTTACGTTTTTTGTCGTTTTCATTTAATGTATTCAAAAAGTCAGTATTCTCTAGTTGCTGTATTTGCTCCCTGTTTTTAAAATTCCTTATTTTTTCACATTTCTCTGTTTGGGGGCTTGATACTATTTTGATATCTAATCATGTAGATTTTCTCTTTAGGTCTCATTTCTTCCTACATTCATCTTTCATCTGTTAGCTCCTCAGGTTCCCTAGAGTCATTTTCCTCTTTAATTTTCAACCGAATCTTTTAAGAATATTATATAAATATCTTCCAGTTAATGCATCTTAGGGATCAAGTCTTTATAAAAATGATAATTGCTATTTCAAATAGAGCCACAGTTAATTCATCATCATTATTTCACAGCAGACTCAAGCTTGAGAAGAAAAAGAAAAGCGGTTGAAAGGAGGGGCCAAGCCTTTTGTTTCAAGTCTGCTAACTCGAAGAGAAAGAAATGTTAAAATAATTCAGCCTCACTGGGCAAATGTTTAAGATGCTATATGCTTGAAATTTTCTGATGTAAAATGTCTTTCCTTGAGCCACCAATATAAAAATAAATCTTGAAATCTCCAGAATTTTAAACCTTTAATGAAAAAGGACTCTTGATTTCAAACAACCTTTTTGCTCATGAAAAATTACACACAGCTCCTGAAGATAAATGGAAACCGAAAAGGGTTTGTGGGACAGATTTTATAACCGTGTAACGATTGCTGTGATTTGCTCTGCGACCAGATAAATCAGAAACTAAAGATTCCGTTTGCTATCTCAACCAGTAGTCTCCAACCTTTTGGGGGATTTAATTTCTCTTTGAGGCTCTAATGGAAATACACCTCTTCTTAGAAAAGTGTTTATGTACATACACACACTCATCAGAAATTTTTTTTGCACAATTTCAAGGGGGATTATTCAAGGGCCCTAGGTTAGCCCCTAGCTATTCTTTGTAATCTCAGAAAGTCTGTGCCTTTACAACTTAAAAAACAATTGTCTTTCATGTAGAACCATGGGATCTTGAATAGGAAGGGACCAAACTCCCTTGTTTTGCAGATAAAAAAGAAAAAAAACTGAGCACCAAGTGGTTGAAAAGATTTCTCCAAATGTGTGCACCTATTTAGTGGCAGAGCTAGTAGGAAAATCTTAGGCTTCTCTACCCTCCATCCCCACCAATGTAAAGCTTGCATGGTTTGAATTTAAAAGGAAAAATCTGTTTAGTATTAGAAGCAGAGTAGCAAAGGGGGGGGGTACATTGTCCTCAGCCATTTTGTGTGTTTGGGTCTTCTTGGAGCTTAGGAAGTTGCATCTTGTCCCCAAGAGACTTTATTCATGTGTTCTACTCAGAACTGTATGTTCAGCTGGGCTAAGAAAGGAAAAGTGCTTTTTCTCTTTATTCAACTCTGTTAGAGATGCCAGAGCATCAAGGTTTGGGTGCTATAGCTCAGCTTGCTAGGAGTTCTCTACTGGGGGAGTTGTCCTGGGGTGAGTCAGAGGATGTCCTTGCTCAGGCTCACCATCCCATTACACAGCCAGGCTTTGGCTATCAGACCCACTTTGTTTTGTTTTGTTTTGTTTTGTTTTGTTTTTCCCTATATGTGGCCAAACCAAGCTGAATCCTAGTGATAGACCCAACTTAGATACAAGTGAGGACCAACTCTCCCCACTCTTCCTCTTGCCTATACAAGACCTTGGTGTACACACACACACACACACACACAACTGTTTTTAGGGTGCTATTAGAAACAATGCAATGTGAATGTTGCATTCTTTTTAAAACATCTAGTTTTCCATAAGTGGTGTCTTTCCATTGACTTCCAAATGATTTGATGCTCAAACAAAATGTTTTCTATACTCAATTAAAGTGCTCTGTGGCTTTTATAATATTGTACTACCCAGTGAGGAACAGAAAGTGCTTCTTTATTCACTTAGCTGGAAATAAAGCAGCAGCCTTTCAGCTTCAGATTCAATGTGAGGAAGGGCGTTGACTACTTAGAGGTGATTATTATGGGTGGAGACTTCAGTTGTTTATAAAAAAAGGGCTGAAGAATTAATTGACTTCAAAACATTTGTGTTTTCCTTCAAAGATTTAATTTTGTACTTTCATGAAAGTAATTCGAAGGGCCAGATTTGTTTGCTCTGTTACTAAATAGTTACTCGATTTTTTAAACAAATATTTTACTCTTACTGGTTCTTATCTTCCTCATTCATAAAATGAAAAGATGAGATTAGGTTATCCCTAATATCCCTTTTTGGTTTATCAGCCAGTCTGTGATATTTTTAAATCTTTAAATTAACTGGATTATGAACAAAACAGAAGACATTTTTATTTGAATCTTCAACATATTTAAAGTGCTGGTATATCTAATGTTCATAAATACCCAAGAAATAAAGAAGTCATATTTTATTAATGCATTGATACTGCTATTTCATCTGCAGTATGTTATACCAATAATGTTACATTTAGTGTATAGAGAGCAACCTTTTTCAGGTTTAACAGGATTAAAATTAAATACGTGCAGTGAACAATCTATTTTAAATTTACTAAAACAGTTTCTCGTTTTTATTTAATTTTTGTTGACTAAACAGAACTTAGACAATCCTTTAAAATTGTTTTTCTACATCTTAAACTAATGACTTATCACAAGTGTTTTAGGTTTTCTTCTTGCTATTCATTTCACTTCATTCCCATTGGTAAACATTGATTTGTTCTTCGGTTTTGAATGAAGGAGAAATTAATGAGGCAGTTTCTGCCTCACAATAACAAGTTAAAATTATAGCACTTTATCATGTCAACACAGCTTTAAACACTACGAATACCAGTGCTATTAGCACAGTTCCCAAAATAGTGCACAAGTTTACTGAAGAAAAAATTGCACATTGCATTTCTGCTAATGTGATAGAAACATTTTCTATTCCTCAGTTACACCAATTAAGAAGGTTACAATTATTTATTTACATAGTAACAATCTGTGATATTCTCTCCATCCTCTGTTTATATAATCAGTTGAAGTATTTGTTTCTACTGTGTGAATTTGTTTAAAGTGAATTTGGTCTGTTTTTAATAATGTTTTCCTTAAACACTTAATCTGAATGAGTTTTCCCCTCTTTTATCTCAGTCCCTCTGAATTAACACTTACCTGATATTTGTATGGCATCCTATGAATTCTATTTCTATTATAAATAGCACCTTCAAAGTACAAAACCACAGGCATACGGGTAACTAAGGCAGCATGTGCCTTGAATGTAAGGATTTAGATCATAAAGCTATTTAGGAAAAAAAAGAATATGTCTTAAACTTAAAATTGGTCATTAAGCTCAAATAAATTAATGTTTAGAAGAATCAATTGTGCTCTATTGACCACCAGAGGGTGCCTAAATTATATCCATTGAAGTAATATTGGGCCTTAGAAACAAAACTGAATTTGAAAAACCCATAAGAAACCTTAAGAATTGAAGACTCTCAGTTTCCCTACCTAGTGTTTGCTAGAGTAGCAGAGGATTCTCCTACTAAAATTATGCTAAAAGGGAGGTGGCTATTGTCTGGTTCAAATTGTCTTAGAATTGATGCTACTAAGGAAACACTGCTAGTCCTTAGTATATCACTTCCAGAGTGGAAACTCTGTAGAAGGTGTGCGTGTGTGTATGTGTGTGTGTGTGTGTGTGTGTGTGTGTGTGTGCGCGCGCACTGCAGTGAAGGGAGGAGAAATTGGAATTCAAAATTGAAATGAAAAAGGATTTTGTCCTTTACCCAGGATAATGAATTTCTTGTTAATTGTTCAACACAAAGAGGAAATTTTAGTTCAATAGGAAATAAAACTACAGGTATTATTATGGACTCTAGGTTAAAGATTCTAAAAGCCATAAATCCTACTTTTTGAATTTTGTGATCTGATCAAAATTCATTTTGATGTAATGCCAAAATGGCCATTGTTTTGGGTGCCCCCTAGGAAAAAAAGGGGAGAGGGAGGAAGAAGGTAAAAAGGGGTCTGCTTTTAGTTGAATACATCTTAAAAGCATACTTATTTTCTGATAAAACAGTATAGCAGATCTTTCAGAATTATTTGTAGGCTTAAAATCAAATTCATTTTCAAATATGCATTACAAAAAAGTGGAATGATTATGGCTGCTCTCCAGTAAAAGTTTTTGTTCTGTACTACAATCATATTATAGGACTTTAAGCCACCATTTCTATACAAGTGTATTTTTCTGAGGTTACCAGGCATATCTAATGCACAGTGTGGCTAAATGTCTATTTAACTTGAGCAGTTGGATTTCTGCCAGATTTTTTCAAGAGGATATAAAGGGATTTGGCTACAAATCAAATCTCCCTAACATGGCCATGGTTTTTCTGGCTCATGTGGGTGTCCACAAAAAGGATGACTTATTCAAGTTTATTACATTGGGAGTTGTACATCAGCGAAGTAGCTACAAACTCTGGGTGGGAAGTACATATCTGACTAAATAACAGAACCGAAAAGGAGAGAGGTAACTTTCCATAATTAAAATCACAATCTGGGCTCCAAACGTGTCTACTTTTGTGGTGGAGTTTTCAGAAACGTGTCTACTTCTGTGGTGGAGTATTCTGTTGTAAACTAGGACTTGTATCACACATTTGAGACAATGCACAAACTTGTATTCACCCATCCATCATCCTTCATTCATTCAACAAATACTGAGCACCTTTGATATACAAGGCATCATGCTAGATTGTGGTAAAAGAGCCAAAGATGAACCAACCGTGTATTTAGAATTTAAAAATTTGCAGTTTCTGGGGGTAGAGAAGACTTGCAAATGGGTCAATGGCAAAGGCCACACGATACATACCCATTAGATATTATTGGAGTTCAGAGAAAAGAAAGGTCATTTCCAGGTGATGAAACAAGTAAAGGTTTCATGAACGATGAAGCTGTGCTTTGAGGTACAAACAGGAATTAGGCAAACAGAAAAGAGAAGTTTGGGTCAGAGGGAAGAGCGTGGGGAACGGGATGGAGGTGGAACCATGAAACAGTGTTGGCAAGACAGCTTGGCTGTAGCAAGGATTCATGAGAGGGAGTATAGTGGGAGGTTAGACATGTAAGCTAGAGACAGATGGAGAAGATCAGGCTATTTCCTGAACCTGGTCTACTTTATACAAATACTCCAGGCAACTAAGAATTTGGATTTTGTAAAACTCTAGTCTCAAATTGTTTTCTTCCTTTTTTTTTTTTTTTGTACTGGGGATTGAACCCAGGGGCATTGCACCTCTGACTTACACTCCACCCCCAGCCCTTTTTATTTCAAAACAGGGTCTCCCTAAGTTTCCAAAGCTAGTCTGGAACCTGCAATTCTCCTGTCTCAGCCTCCTAAGTACTGGGATTACAGGTCTACAGGCATGAGCCACTGCACTTGGATCAAATTCTCATGTGTGTATGTGTGTGTGTGTGTGTGTGTGTGTGTGTGTGTGTGTGTGGTATCGGGAATTGAATCCAGGGGCATTTTACCTCCACACTATACCCCAGCCCTATTTTATTAAACAGGGCCTCACTAAGTTGCTGAGGGCCTTGCTAAACTGCTGAGGCTGTCTTTGAACCCGTGATCCTTTTGTATCAGCCTCTCAAGTACTGGGATTACAGGTGTGTGCCACCACACCCAGCTCAAATTCTTTTTTTTTTTTTTTTTTTGCGGTACCGGGGATTGAACCCAGGGGCGTTCTACCTCCGCGCTACGCCCCCAGCCCTATTTTTTATACTTTATTTTGAAACCGGGTCTCACGAAGTTGTGGAGGGCCTCACCATGGAGAGAGAGAGAGAGAGAGAACTGAGGCTGGCCGCGAACCCGGATCCTCCGGTCTCCGCCTCCCAAAGTACTGGGATTACAAGCGTGCGCCACCACGCCTGGCCTTAATAATATTATTATTATTATTATCATCATCATCATTATTTTGGCACTAGGGATTGAACCCAGGGGCATTCTACCTCTGAACTACACCCCCAACCCTTTTTTAATTTTTTTTGTTTTGAAACAGGGTCTCGCTAAGTTGTTGAGGGTCTTGCTAAGTTGCTGAGGCTGGCCTTGAACCTGTGATACTCCTGTCTCAGCCTCCCAAATACTGGGATTACAAGCAACCACCATACCTGAATTGCCCTGAATTATTAATACTCTCAAACATTGTGGCTAAGATGAAATCCTTGTAGAAAAAAACAGGGAACTAGGGTAGAGAGAAGGATTTGAGGCTGGCCTCAAATTTGCGACCCTCCTGCTTCAGCCTCCCAAGCACTGGGATTACAGGCATGCACCACCACGCCTAGCATGATAGAAATATTTTACATATGTTTTGGGTAGATCAATTAAAAGAAACATATAAACCGGGCGTGGTGGTGCATGCTTGTAATCCCAGTACTTTGGGAGGCAGAGACCGGAGGATCCGGGTTCGAGGCCAGCCTCAGCTCTCTCTCTCTCTCTCTCTCTCCCTGTCTCTCTCTCTCTCTCTCTACCTAGTGAGGCCCTCCGCAACTTCGTGAGACCCGGTTTCAAAATAAAGTATAAAAAAAAATAGGGCCAGGGGTGTAGCGCAAAGGTAGAACGCCCCTGGGTTCAATCCCCAGTACCACAAAAAAAAACAAAAGAAACATATAATTGGAGTAGGGTTAAATTAAAAAAATGCTGGGGGAGGGTCAAGCTACAGCTCTTTAGAAAATGGTGACTTGTGGGAGAGAGCTGGCCAGGCAGTGGAGAGCGGGAGAGGAAGAAGGGAAAGGGCCGTTCAGGTCTGCTTGTCATTGGACTATCAGTGCCACCAGAATGCCCAGCCATTCCTTGCCTAGGAATCACAAGAGGTCAAAGATAATAGGTTTTTCAGCTGACGGGTGACGGTATGAAATTTGTTTTACTGAGATGTAAGATATTAAAATTCCACTCTGAGGCAGAAGAAGCAAGTTCCTGTTGAGTGCTTATGGTCCCCAGGAACAACTTCATTAATGCTCCTTTCTTCCTGAGCTTGGGTCATCTGATTCCTAGGCTTTCAGCATGCCAAAGTGCCTGATACCTCTTGAGCTGTGAACGGAAGCCACTGCCACAGGGAATGTCTTCCTCTGTTTCCTGTGTTTCTCCTGGGAACAATGCCAATTAGAGAACGATAGCCTCCAAAGACAGGGTGACATCATGTGCTCGTCCCAACCCAAAGAGGAAACATCCAGAGAGAGAAAAAGCTCCTCGTGGACAGCCTCTGCTCAGCGTGGCCAGTCTCTGTGTCCCCCACCCCTTTGCTGTCCAGGATGCATTCTTTTTTCTTTTTTTTTTTTTTTTGCGGTACCAGGGATTGAACCCAGGGGCGTTCTACCTCCACGCTACACCCCCGGCCCTATTTTTTTTATATATACTTTATTTTGAAACCGGTCTCACGAAGTTGTGGAGGGCCTCACTAGGTAGCGAGCTCAGGCTGGCCGCGAACCCGGATCCTCCGGTCTC
Source organism: Glis glis (assembly GCA_004027185.1). Classification (NCBI taxonomy): domain Eukaryota; kingdom Metazoa; phylum Chordata; class Mammalia; order Rodentia; family Gliridae; genus Glis; species Glis glis. Next base: position 33,133 of record PVJS01016178.1, read on the forward strand.
CGCCTCCCAAAGTACTAGGATTATAAGCGTGTGCCACCACGCCTGGCCAAGATGCATTATTTTAAAAGTTTGTCTGCATTGAAGCTGAGGCTCTTTCAGTCCAAAAGCCCCACCCTGCCAACTGTTATGGGAAACATTAGGCTGCCTAGCATTTGGCTTTCATTTTTATCCCATTACTTAACAAAGCAGCTAATTCATTTCTCCAGCTTATCTCTTTGTACAGTACCTTTAGGGAAGAACTGCTGTGTGTTTGTCTTACAGTAATCAGGGTCAGACCCAGGCAGCATCCCTTCCACTCTCCGAGGTCCTCAGGACCTTATACTCCATGCCTCCTTTCCTTCCTCTAAATTGTGAGGTGTGAGTGTGTGTGTGTGTGTGTGTGTGTGTGTGTGTGTGTGTGTTGTATTGGGGATTGAACCCAGAGGCATTCTACCTCCAAGCAACACCCCCAGCCCTATTTTTTTAGTTTTCTTTTAATTTTTGAAACAGGGTCTCACTAAGTTGAGGGCCTAAGTTGCTGAGGCTGGCCGTGAACCTCCAATCCTCCTGACTCAGCCTCCTAAGTACTGGGATTACAAGCGTGCACCACCATGCCTGGCCATGAGAGTTTTTTTTTTAAGTGAAGATATTTAATACCAGTTCTTTAGAGCCCCTGTTTCACTTCCAAGCCTGTGCAGCCCATGGCAGTATAGGGGATGTGCTAATGCAGATGTTCAGTTAAAACAAAGTCGGGCATGGTGGCGCATGTTTGTAATCCCAGTACTTGGGAGGCTGAGACAGGAGGATTGCTGATTTGAGGACAACCTCAGCAAGTAGTGAGACTCTCATCAATCTAATGAGACCCTGTTTCAAAATAAAAATAAAAAATAGGGCTGGGGTATAGCTCAAGAGGCAGAGTGCCCTTGAGTTCAATCCCCAGTACCACAAAAAACCAAAACAAACAAACAAAATATATAGATAGATAAATGATAGATAGATACATAGCTATTTTGCAGCTGAGATCTCAAAACATCCATTTAAACTAAAGTTCTCCAGGAAGCCACCACACCCAGAAGTAGCTCATCCTTCTCTTAAGTATGGGTCTCAATGCATTTTATGTTTTAAATCTAATATTTAAGTATATATGCAAATATATGCTCTATTCTCTATCTCACTGTCTTGCGCTCTCTCTCTCTCTCTCTCTCTCTCTCTCTCTCTCTCCCTTTCTACCTCCTGGATCTTTACTTAGCTCATTAAGATCAGAGTTCTGTTGTGTTTTTCTTTCCAGCCCATAGGTGCACAGAAAACATCAGTTGAATGACTTGGTAGATACATTAATGTAAACGTAAAAGTTAATATAGTGTCAGGTGCAGTAGCACACGTCTGTAATCCCAGTATTTGGGAGGCTGAGACAGGAGAATCTCAGGTTCGGAGCCAGACTCAGCAATTTAGTAGACTCTCAGCCTTAGTGAGACACTCTAGTAAGACCCTGTTTCAAGATAAAAAATAAAAAAGGGGCTGGTATGTAGCTCAAAGGTAGAATGCCCCTGGGTTTAGTCCCCAGTACCACTCACACATACACACAAAAAGCTAACAGAGGTATTTTGAATGGGTCTTCAAGGGGCTGGACCTTCTATGTGGAGCATGCTGGATATTGGCACATCATCTGCTTGATGGTTTGCATTGCCCTGCTTTGGCCTACATTTTTGGCAACAGTGAAATGGAGAGTTCTGTTTAAGGTTTGTCTTACTGCATGGTCGCATGATAGAGGACTGAGGTGCACCAGGATGTAAGAAGGTTAATTATAACCGCTGAGTATTTGCTTTTTCCTGGTTTCGTTTGTTTGCAGTTCAGTGGAATAAGCTCTGCAAAGTCAAGCCAGATTTTTTTCTCACCAGTTCCTGAAAAATATTACTTAATATTAATGGTCTTTCTATAACCTATAACTAGTGGCCTTTTTACGCAGAAGGCCAGAAACAGTACCTACTTTTTCTATTTAAAAACTGCTTGTAGGCAGGTATGGATCTATAATCCCAGTACTTGGGAGGCTGAGACAGGAGGATAATGGATTCAAGGCCAGCCTCAGCAACTTAATGAGGCTCTCTGCAACTTAGTGAGACCCTGTTCAAAAATAAAAAATAAAATAGGGCTGGGGTGTAGCTCAGAGGTAGAATGCCCCTGGGTTCCATCCCCAGTACCACAAACAAACAAAACTATTTGCAATTACTATAATACTACTGTATATACAATTGCAAAGATTATGTGTATATATATACATACATACATACGTACATGAAAAGGAGGGAAGAGAAACCATTGTTAATTTTACTACCCCCAAATAACCACTGCTAACATTTTAGTTTATATTCTTTGAGGCATTTTTCTGACTCTGTAGATGTAACACATACAAGCATAGATCTGCCCCTCTCTCTCCCTCCTTGAGCCTAAATGATTGCAGCAGGCACCCCCTTGTTAGCACCGTGTAGCCTTACCCTCTGCCACAGTTGGTAGGTCCATGGATGGACAGTGACCCAAGCTGGACTATTCAGAGTTATCCTCTTTGCTAGGATAAAGTATACTGTTTAAATTAGGGGCAGCTGGAAATAATCCTCAACCTTGTGGAATAAGAAACTGAAAACAGTCCACAGTGAGAGAGATGCACTGAAAGAAACAGATGAGAGAGAGTCTTGACAACATCCAAGTGTCTGGCTCCAGTTATTCCAAGGCCTGGAGGAACTCAGTGTTCATTCTGTAGGTGAAATAGATGCTACAGGGTGTTGCCCCCACCCCAAATCAGGACCCATGTACTCATTCCCCCAGCTGCCAAGAGTGTCTGTTACTAATGGCTCCCGGAATCATTTCCCAAGGCTTGCCCTTGGACCAAGGAGCCAATTAGACCAGACATTCACCTTTCCCAGGGGCAGTGTTGTGGTTTGGGTCTTAAATGTCCCCCAGAAGCTCAAGTGCTGAAGGCTTGGTCCCCAGTGCGGCAGTGTTCAGAGGTGGGGCCTTTGGGGGGGACTGGATCAGGAGGGCTCCCACCTGGTGGTGCTCTGGGCACCAGCCTTTAACACATGGGCCTTTCGGGAACATTCAACACCCAAACCATAGCAGTGAGGAGTTGCATGGCACACCAGAAGGTGGTAAATGCTCTAAAGACAGATGCCACAGGGAGAGGAGCCAGCAGTGCAGGGTCTGAGGCCGCCCATGTTAAGTACAGTGGTCTGAGGAGTGTTCCAGCAGACTGGCAGTAGGTAAAGGAGCACAGCATGGGAGCATCTGGAGGAAGAGCACTCAGGGCGCAGGAAACTGCCAGGGCTGGAGCGTGCCTGGTGTGTTCAAGCTGCAGCAACAAGGCAGGAGGGGCAGGTGGGAGAGTGGGAGACCAGGTAGTGAGGGAACGGGGGTTGCCGCACGGTCCTGAGGACTGTGGCTCTCTCTAGGTGTGATGGAGAGCCACTGGAGGGATGTGAGTAGAGTGACTTATTCCCAGGTGTCATTTCCAAGGTGCCCCCTGCCTGTGTTAAGCAAAGACTATAGTGAAAGTATAATCGGAAGCGGGAGAGGTAGTAGATTTTTTATTTTATTATCATTATTATTATTATTGCCTATCTGCTGGAACAAAAATAGTATTTCATTGTTTATTTTGTACTTGAACATTATATATAAAAATTAGTTATCTATATTTCTTCTATTAGGAATGGCCTATTTAAGATCTTTGCTAGCCGGGCGTGGTGGCGCACGCTTGTAATCCCAGTACTTTGGGAAGCGGAGACCGGAGGATCGGGGTTCGCGGCCAGCCTCAGCTCTCTCTCTCTCTCTCTCTCTCCTTAGTGAGGCCCTCGGCAACTTCGTGAGACCCAGTTTCAAAATAAAGTATAAAAAATAGGGCCGGGGGCGTAGAGCAGAGGTAGAACGCCCCAGCATTCAATCCCAGGTACTGCAAAAAAAAAAAAAGATCTTTGTTGACTTTTATATTAGAATATTTACCTTTTCTTATAGATGCTCAATAATATTAAAATGTACCTCTTTGTCATATATATGTATACATATATATACACACACATATATATATATATATACACATATATATATGTAGTTCTATATTCCAAGTTTTTCTTTTTTCTTTTTTTCACTCTACTACTGAGCTACATCCCTGGATCTTTCTTTTTTTGCGGTACCAAGGATTGAATGCAGGGGTGTTCTACCTCCGCGTTACACCCCCGGCTCTATTTTTTATACTTTATTTTGAAACCGGGTCTCACGAAGTTGCGGAAGGCCTCACTAAGTAGAGAGAGAGAGAGAGAGAGAGAGAGAGAAAGAGCTGAGGCTGGCTGCGAACCCGGATCCTCCGGTCTCTGCCTCCCAAAGTACTGCCTGGTTCTTTTTAATATCTTTTATTTTGAGACAGGGCTGGGGTCAAACTTGTGATCCACCTGCCTCAGCCTCCCTACTAGCTGGATTATAGGCATGCACCCCCACACCCAGCTCCAAGTTATTCTTTTTTTTTTTTAGTACTGGGGGTTGAACCCAGGGGCATTCTATCTTTGAGCTATACCCCTGTATCGGTCATGGTTCACTAGATCAACAGAATTCACAGAATGAAGAAAGGAAAAGGGGAAAAAAAGGATTTATTAGATTAGCTCACAATGTAGTCCTGAATTTCAACTGCACGTGAAGAGTCAGAGGAATCAGCAGCTGGTCAGGTGGTCTAAGAGCCGGAGCCCCAGGATTGAAGCAACCACCAATTCAGTCCAGTCCAAGATGTGAAGATAAGGAAGCTCTTCGGAGAAACGATGGTGAGGTTTCAGTTCGAAGGCTGAAGGCCGGGAATCCCAAA
>PVJS01016179.1:0-37846 GCA_004027185.1 Glis glis
TCGAGAGCTATTCATTTTATTCATGTCATCATTCTTTCAACACCTATAAAGAAGGCGGCGGCAACTGACTCGTATCTTAAAAGAACGAGGGTATCACTTGTCAAATAACCCATCTGCCCTTCTGGGAGGAGCAAGGTGTACGCGAGAACTACAGTTCCCATCATGCACCACGGACCTCGAGAGAACTACAATTCCCATCATGCACCAGGGACGCCGGCGGCCCGAAGGCGGAAACAAAGCGTAGGAACTACCGCTCCCGTGATGCTCTGCTCCCGCGCCTGCGCAGAGCTCAGGGCCACGTCGCTTTTGAGGCACCGGAGACCACGCGCCTTCTCCATGGCTTCCGTGGACTCCCGGCGGGTGGGGGATGTCGGCGGTGCTGGGGGCGCCTTCCAGCCCTACCTGGACTCCTTGAGGCAGGAGCTGCAGCAGAGGGACCCGACGCTGCTGTCGGTGGCGGTGGCGTTCATCGTAGTGCTGCTGACGCTGGGTAAAGAGGCGGCCGCGGGCGATGGCGGGTGCGGGGGCCGGACTGGGGCTGCGTTCCTGCAGACCTCGGAGCCGAGGCATCTAGACCGTGAGACTCAGTGCCTCCGCCACTCCACCCCTCTTTAAAGGGGGACCCCGGGAGCCCCCGGAATGACGCCCTGGTCTTTGGGACGCGCGTTACCCTTCTCGATCTGCCTCTCCTAGGTCTGAGCTCGCGGGTCCTCCCCTTGCATCTCCCCAGCCTCCCGGGCTCTTTACACCAAGTTCGAGCTTTCTGCATGTGCGATCTGGGCTCTGGGGAGACAAAGGTTTTAAGATAAACACTCAGGGTCCACAGTCAGGGAGGGAGGGAGAAACACGGAACAGCCCCAGTTGATGGCAGGCGCTTGGTGGGTTCCTGCAACTGTAACGATTCTGAATGGTGGTAAGAAAGTCAGCTCCAGGCGAATGCGGTGTTTGGTCGTGCGTGTCTGTTAATACTCTTGGTGAACAAGGCGTAATTGTGGTGGCTTTTCTCTATTCCACAGTGTTCTGGAAGTTCATCTGGAGCAGAAAAAGCAGTCAGAGAGCTGTTCTCCTTGTTGGTCTTTGTGACTCTGGGAAAACATTGCTGTTTGTCAGGGTAAATGCTTTTGATTTACGCCGCTGTACAACTTAGTAGAAAATTTTATGGTATCTTGGTCTTCCTGTGATCGCATGGATTATTTGGTAGAAGAAGCGTATGCCAGCAATTTGGAGTTAATTTTTGACTTAACTTGTGAGGCCTAAAAGACTTTTGGAAAACCTATAAAGTTTTATAGCCGGTTTTGGCTTTTTGCCTTTACCAAATGCTGACATGTAGATCTTACCACCTTCAAAGATTTTAATGAGTGTTCTTTGGCTAAGGATACTAGAGCAGTCTCACTAAGTTGCAGAGGGCCTCATGAGGTTGCTGAGGCTGGCCTCAAACCCATGATCCTCCTGTCTCAGCCTCCCAAGTACTGGGATTATAGACGCGGGCCACTGCACCCGGCTCCCTATTTTATTTTTGAAACAGGGTCTCACTGAGTTGCTGAGGCTGGCCTTGAACCTGTGATCCTCCTATCTCTGTCTGCCTCCCAAGTACTAGGATTACAGGTGTGCTCCACCATGCTGGACATGTGTTGTAAATCTCTATAGCCCATTGATTCTTACAGAACACCCCTTTGTGACAGTCACAAAACTGTGGCTGCAGTTGGACCATGATTTGACAAATAGAGTTGCATCCCACTCTGCCGATTCTTTCCCCAATAAATTTATTGTCATTAAATCTGATCTGTGACAGGAAGGTTAGTTGACATTTTTGTGTTCGTAAGATAAATACACTGAAAATGTGTGTCAAACTTAACAGTGACATGAGCAACCTCTTTGCTGAGTCAGATAATAGAGAAAGGATACTTCTGTAGTTTCTTGTGCTAAACACATAGAGTGGCTACAGACACAATACACTTTTAAGTTTAGCCTGCATTATTAGTTTTTCTTCATCAATTTCTTAAGTGTACACAATCTCTAAAGCAATACATGAAACTGAAGTATAGCTTTTGCTGATTTCGGAATGGTGCAAATATTCCCAGCATGGTCAGTTCCAAGTTACCAGCCCAATGTCCTCAAAGATTTTTTTGTTTGTTTTTGGTCCTGGGGATTGAACCCAGAGGCATTCTACCTCCAAGCGGCACCCCCAGCCCAAGTATTTGGAAACAGGGTCTCACTAGGTTGCTGAGGGCCTCGCTAAATTGCCGAGGCTGGCTTTGAACCCGCAATCCTCCTGTCTCAGCCTCCCAAGTATTGGGATTACAAGTGTGCGCCACCACGCCCGGCAGGATTTTTTTAGTTTTTAAAGGACAATCCTTTGACACTTTAGTTAGGCTTCTTTTTATTAATATTTACAATTACTGTATTCAGTATTTTTAACTGAGTATGTGTTTAACTATGGAGAAGAGAGGAATTCTGATTTTTATTCTTCCTTTGGAGAGTTTAAGTAATTTTCCTTTTACTAAAGAAATATAATTTTGAATTATTTTGATGGTTAAAAATGTTTACAGAAGGTCAGTAAATTTGGCCAATAATTATGGTCATGGTTTGAAAATAATATTGTGTTTTTTTTCTCCCACTGAGGACAGGGAATGAAATTTGCAATTAATTAGAATTTTCTACAGGTTAAAAAAATTGACATGATCTTTCTCAGCTATTACAAGCAACATTCATTTATTTGACCTTAGACATGGGAAAGTTAGACCCTTATTACTCAAATTAGGTGTGCCATTACTATAATATATTTACTCTGATCTCTCCCGTCTTATTTTTTACAGTTGTTAACAGGCCATTACAGAGACACTCAGACTTCCATTACTGACAGCTCTGCTATATACAGAGTCAACAATAACAGGGTAAGGTGTTCCTGGAGTGTTGGAGCCTGGCACTGGAATGAATTAGTCTAAGGATGTACTTACATTTGTAGCTTATTGTTAGGAGAATGTACTCTGTAGGACAAATTCTGCTCTTGATAATCCACATAGCCTTTTTAGTCCTGTCTACCCTTTCCTTTGTAGTAACCATGTATAATATGTTACATCACGTTCTTATTTTTTGTTTCTTTGTCTTCTTTCCAACCTTACTATGACTTCTTAAGAGTGGGCATTAAGCCCTTTTCTTTTCTGGTACTGGGGATTGAACCCAGGGGCATTCTACCTCCCGAGCTACACCCCCAACACTTCTTTATTTTTTGTTTTGAAACAGGGTCTCGCTAGGTTTTTGAAAGTCTTACTAAATTGCTGAGGCTGGTCTCGGACCTGTAATCCTCCTGTCTCAGTCTCCCAAGTGCGTAGTGGATTATCAATCCCTTCTGGGATTATAGGCATGCCTCTGAGCCTACACCCCCAGTCCTATTTTTTTATTTTTTAGTTTGAAACAGGGTCTCACTAAGTTGCTGAGGCTGACTGCGAACCTGTGATCCTCCTGTCTCAGCCTCCCGAGTATTAGGATTAGAGGCGTGTGCCACCATGGCTGGCTAATGTGTTACCTATTTAAAACATAAAAGAAGCCAGGCATTTGGTTTTTGAAATTTCAGGTTTGGAGATGATTAATTTTGGGGGTCCCTGTAGCAGATTGTTCGAGTGGGGTATTCCCAAGTATTCTTTAGACCTGTACCTCTGAGTACAGTGGCCTCTGGCCACGTGTGACTGTTGAGTGCCTGCCCTCTGACTAGTCCAAATAGAGGGTGCTGCGCGTGCAAAGCACACCAGATCCTGAAGAAGTAGTGTGAGAAAAAGAATGTAAAATGCCATTATTAATGTCTGGGGTTTTAAAAAACATGTTAAAGAATAATATTTAAGATATGTTCGTTTGAGTAACTTGTCAAATTAATTTTAATTATTACTTTTTAGATATGTTACTAGAAAATTTAAAGTTACATATGTGGCTTGTGTTATATTTTTACTGAATATATAGAACATGCCTCCCTTCTTTCGCCACTCCTTCTCCCACCCCCTTGTTTAGCTCTGGTCTCTCTATGTAGTAATATACCTACTTATTGTGTATCTTCTAAATTGCTAATACTGTGTGGTTCAGTGCTGCTTTTGAAGTAGAGCAGTAGGTCCCAACCTGGAGTCACCAGACTCTTAACAATATTTTCAAAAAGGTGGTAGGTATTTATATTTGTCTATGAAGAACTGCCTTGGCTATCTGAAAGGTCATAGTGAATCCAGCTGGGATCGTGTCAAATCCGTACATGATACCGACTCCCTTCTGTTGAGCCCTGGTCACGGTTGGCTGTGGGTAAGGCACATCTGTGAGAAATGATGGATGGATCTGATGTGTGGATGAGAGCCACATCTGACAGTCTTGGTCTTGAGCACAGCTGCGTCTACACTGAACACAAGGTCAAGGATGAAGTCCTGGAATGGCGCGTAGGACTTAGAGTGTACATAATAGGCTCGCTCAATAGGGGACCACGAATTGACACAGAATGTTGACCGAGTTGGAACAAATCAGTGGTGCCTCTGGTAGACAAGTGCTTAAGACTTAAGTGTGGAGATGAGGAGGGCAAGCTTTGTTAGAAGGATTGAGGATCCCAGTAATGGTACCGTGTGTTGTAAATGAGAAGTTCTTGCTTTACATGAATAGTTTGCGAATATTTGTAACTGTTACTTCATGTTGTTGCTTTTATTCATACTGATGTCTCTCCCAAGCCTCCAGTAGACCACACTTCCCCAATTCCCCCAGTTAGGTTTCTCAAGAACCCTAAGAACATTTATCAGAGTTGTAGTTTTATATTTCAGTGTCATTTTATATTGTGTTCATCTTTCTTTTTTATTTTTGTGGTACCAGGGATTGAACCCAGGGGCATTCTACCTCCGAGCTACACCCCCAGCGCTAGTTTTTATTCTTTATTTTGAGGCAGGGTCTTACTAAGTTGCGGAGGGCCTCACTAAGTAGCTGAGGCTGGCCACGAACCCGGATCCTCCGGTCTCAGCCTCCCAAGCACTGGGATTACAAGCGCGTGCCACTGTGCCTGGCGTGTTCCTCTTTCTCATAAGATTGGTGTTAGACCAGGAACCTTGCCTTTTCTTGCTGTCACATCCCCAGAGTGTCACCCACTGTTTTATTTTTGTTTCTTGGGGAGTGATTGGTGTTGGGGATTGAACCCAGGGCCTCAGTCATGCTAGGCAAGTACTCTACCAGCGATCTACATCCATACTCTGCAGTGTTTTATTAGAAAATGTTCCATGAAACTTTATTATGGTAACATTTGTTTGATGCATTAATTAGGCACCCGTCTGGTACCCTTAATCTGATGCAGAAGGTTTATATTGTCAAAATGGAATGGATTGAAACATTAATGTTCCTGCTTCCATCCTAGGGCAATAGCTTGACCTTGATTGACCTCCCCGGGCACGAGAGCCTGCGGCTTCAGTTCTTAGAGCGCTTTAAGTCTTCAGCCAGGTGAGTAGGGAGGGAGCGGGTGGGCTTGTTGGAGTCTGCTGCGTCTCGAGTCCAGTCACACTCCTTGCTCTGGTGGGAGGCCAGAGGCAGCATGGTGTCCCGGGGAAGAAAGAACTTGGACCTGGGAGTCGGCCCTTTCTAGTTGTAAGCCCACCTTTGCTAGGGCTGTGAGGACTGTGTGGCATAATAATGCTTAAGGAGTGTTTCTCAGAGTGTTCAGGAAATGTGACCTCTTATTATCATTATTATTAAATTCACATTTACTCTGAAGACAAATTTGTGACTCAGAGGACTATTAAAATCTGAAACAAGGAATTCTAAAGCTAGGCTGGATCCTAGAAATTATTAAACTCCAACATTATATATAAGTCTATTCAAAGAACAATTTTCTCATACATCTTTTAGTATCTACCCTCATGTTAAAGACTCTTAAATTCTTTTTCTAAAATTCTTATGCTGCACAACCAGGCATGGTGCTTGTAGTTTTGGGTGCTGGTTGTTCTCCTTCATATCATCTGACTCGTCTCATGTAAATGATCTTGTTTGTTCTAGTTACACTGTGGGCATAGTTCTGTCCTAGCATTTATCGTACGCACACACACACACACACACACACGCACGCACACACACGCACTCACATGCGCACACACATGCATGCACACGCACACACACATATACACACGCACACACACACACACACTTTTTGGTACTGAGGATTGAACCTAGGGTATTCTTGCTCTAAGCTACACCCCCAGCCCTTTTGTATTTTTGTTTTTGGTGGTACTGGGGATTGAACCCAGGAGCATTCTACCTCCAAGCTACACCCCCAGCCCTATTTTTTATTCCTTATTTTGAAACAGGATCTCACTAAGTTGCGGAGGGCCTCACTAAGTAGCTGAGGCTGGCCGCGTACCCGGATCTTCCGGTCTCAGCCTCCCAAGTACTGGGATTACAAGCGTGTGCCACCACGCCTGGCTCCTTTTTATTTTTTAATTTGAAACAGTCTCACTAGGTTGCTGAGGCTGGCCTCTAAACCTGCGATCCTTCTGTCTCGGCCTCCCTCGCATACCATTCTCTATGATGATTTCTTGGTCTTGGAGGGCAGACATCATTCCTTAGTGTCTTTTCATCTTCACTCCTTGATAGCTCAGCAGTTGTTTGTGTTAAATGGAGGTTTTTGTCGTGTGATTACATGTACACAGACTGCATTTGGGTCCCTATGCACCAGCGTTGCATTTGACGCAATTCAGGGCAGTTTTCAAGATACTGACGCGCTATTGCACGTTCACGGCCGTTTTTTTCTCTTCTCCCCCTCCAGGGCTGTTGTGTTTGTGGTGGACAGCGCGACGTTCCAGCGGGAGGTGAAGGACGTGGCTGAGTTTCTGTACCAGGTCCTCGTGGACAGCATGGGGCTGAAGAACGCGCCGTCATTCTTGATAGCCTGCAATAAGCAAGGTGCCCCGTGCTTTCTCCCAGGGACAGTGGAGAGTTTCTGGGAGAACTGCTAAGCGTTAGTTCAGTTATCAACAGTTTGTTACTACTGAGGATTGGAGACAGTTGTAAGGAACTGTGGATTGAAGGATTTTGAATCTTTGACTAATCTTTTTACCAGACTCTTCTAAGGGTTGACAACAGAGGGACTGTTACCACTTTTTGAGATAGTGCCTTTTTTTTTTAAGATTATTGACAAATTTTCATTCTAAACATGTTTACCATTGATCAAATCGTATCAAGAGCAGCTTGCAGAAGTTTTCCATTGAAAACTCTCTTTTTTGTGGTACTAGGGGTGGAACTCGGGTAGTCTACTCCTAAACTACATCCCAGTTCCTTTAAAAATTTTTTTTTTAAATTTTGAGACAGGATCTCGCTAAGTTTCTGAGGCGGGCCATGAACTTGCGATGCTCCTGCTTCAACCTCCCAAGTAGCTGGAATTACAGACATGCGCCACCAAGCTTGGCACCATGGAAAACTTTCTCATCAGACTCAATTGAACTGGACTTTAGTTCTGTTACCAGTAAAAATATGACAGGAGGATTGCAGATTTGAGGGCAGCCTCAGCAAGTTAGCGAGGCCCTGTTTCAAAATAAGAAAATAGCCAGGCGTGGTGGCGCACGCTTGTAATCCCTATACTTGGGAGGCTGAGACCAGAGGATCCGGGTTTGTGGCCAGCCTCAGCTACTTAGTGAGGCCCTCTGCAAATTAGTGAGACCCTGTTTTAAAATAAAGAACAAAAAATAGGGCTGGGGGTATAGCTTGGAGGTAGAATGCCCCTGGGTTCAATCCCCAGTACCGCAAAAAAAAAAAAAAAAAAAAAAAGGACTGGGGATGTAGAATGCCTCTGGGTTCAATCCCCAGTACTAAAAAAAAAAAAAAAAAAAAAAAGATAGACTAGTTGGTCTCTTCAGGTCTTTTTTCAAATCTAAATGTCTGATTCTATGAAGAGCCCAAGGCATTTCTCAGGAGCAATGGGATGATAACCCTAAATACCTAATCAGGGATGCAGTTAGTAGCATTATTATCTGTCCTGTTTATTTCTCTTGTTTAGTACAGGAGGGGAGTTCACGTTTCCTGGGCCTGGGCTTTTGGCCATACCAGGCTTGTCTGTTACCTACATGCACTTGATGTTAACATGTCTTAGTTTCAGCTGGAAGCACGTGGAGCTTGCTTTGAAATGGCAGGTAGGGTGTTGTCTGTTGGAATGAAAGTTAAACTGACTGGACTTACACATGTGTTGAATCAGAAGGTCTGTAAGGTGTGGAAAACTTAAGTCCACGTTAGGGTCTTCTGCGTAATATGTTTGGAAGCTTTATTTTGGGAAAACCCATATGTGCAAATCTAATGTTTACTATGATGGAGAAAGAAATAGTGATAAAAAGCTCCTTAAAAAAAAAGGGCTGGGCGTGGTGGCACATGCTCGTAATCCCTGTACTTGGGAGGCTGAGACAGGAGGATCGCAGGCTCGGGGCCAGTCTCAGCTACTTAGTAAGGCCCTCTGCAACTTAGTAAGATCCTGTTTCAAAATAAAAAATAAAAACAGGGCTGGGGGTGTAGCTTGGAGGCAGAATGCCCCTGGGTTCCATCCCTAGTACCACCAAAAAAAAAAAAAAAATGGGGCCAGGCGTGGTGGTACTTGCCTGTGATCCTGGTACTTTGGGAGGCTGAGACAGGAGGATCACAGGTTCAAGGCCAGCCTCAGCAACTTAGGGAGACCCTGTTTCAAAATTTAAAAAAAGGGCTGGAGGTGTAGCTCAGAAGTAAAATGCTCCTGGTTCAATCCCCAGTACCAAGAAAAAAAAAGGGAATAGGGGAGAAACTTACTGGTTTAAATAGGAAATTTCTTTCGGAGCAAGAAATCTTGAAAAAAGACTCCAGATTTCTGGTTTAAACCATAACAGCATTTTTATTTCTTTACAGATATTACAATGGCGAAATCAGCAAAGTTAATTCAGCAACAGCTTGAGAAAGAACTGTAAGTATGAATGGTTAAGTATGTCTTAACACTTAGACCTTAAGCAGCATATTCTTATTTCTTTTGTTTGGTTGTCTGTGATTACCACAGTTACAGTCTGAAGATTAGTGTGAAAGATACTTGTTAAGTAATTTATAGAAGAAATAATGGAATTGTTAAAAATTAAAATAGGATGTCTTAAAATTGTTAAAATAGAGTCGGACGTGGTGGCGCACACCACGTACTTTGGAGGCTGAGACCAGAGGATCTGGGTTCGCAGCCAGCCTCAGCTAGCGCTCTCTCTCTCTCTCTCTCTCTCTCTCTCTCCCCCCCTCTCTCCCTCTCCCTCTCCCTGTCTCTCTCTCTCTACCTAGTGAGGCCCTCCGCAACTTCGTGAGACCCGGTTTCAAAATAAAGTATAAAAACATAGGGCCGGGGGTGTGGCGCGGAGGTAGAACGCCCCTGGGTTCAATCCCCGGTACCGCAAAAAAAAAAAAAAAATTGTTAAAATAGTATGTTTATAGATATTTTTAAATGTCATGAAAAGATTTATTGAAACTATCAATTCAGTTCGATTTGTCACTGTTACTCATTTATAGTTGAAATGAAAGGTTTTAGAAATTTACTAAAAAGTTGTATACACCAAATGTGCGGACAGTTTTATTTCAGTGAGTGGAAGTCTGTGTCTGCCAAACAGTAAAGCATATAAAACAATGTTTAAAGATACATGTGAGCCGGGCGTGGTGGCGCACGCCTGTAATCCCAGTTCTTTGGGAGACAGAGACCAGAGGATCCGGGTTCGCGGCCAGCCTCAGCTCTCTCTCTCTCTCTCTCTCTCCTTAGCGAGGCCCTCCGCAACTTCGTGAAACCCGGTTTCAAAATAAAGTATAAAAAATAGGGCTGGGGGCGTAGCGCAGAGGTAGAACACCCCTACGTTCAATCCCGGGTACTGCAAAAAATAAAAAGATACATGTAAGCCAGGTGTGGTGGCGCATGGTTGTAATTCCAGTACTCAGGAGGCTGAGACATGAGGATCACAGATTTGAGGCTAGCCTCATCAACTTAGTGAGGTCCTCAGCAACTTAGTGAGACCCCTATTTGTTTCCAAATAAAAAATAAAATACAACTGGGGGGTTGGGTAGCTCAGAGGTAGAATGCCCCCGGGTTCAATTCCCAGTACCAAAAACAAACAAAAAATATACATATAAAAAATAATAAAATAAAAACAAGTAAATGAGGATCAGAAAAAAGAAAGTAAAACTTTTAAAGCCATTGGAAACTATTGTTGATGGAATAGGAAAGAACAACTTAGGAAGAATATAAAAATCCAGGGTATTGTTTTATAGCTTCTTACATTGTTTTCAAGCTATGTGGCAGTATTATTTGTCTTTTTGTGTTTCAAAATTTATAAATTGAACTATAAATTTTAGCTATGCTAATTTATAAGAACTAGCTTTGAGTTGTCAGTTTATGAGAACTAGCCAAAAGCTTGGTTAGACAGAACAAATAATCAACACAGTAAAGTAAGTTATGTTTGCTTCCTGCTTTTGTGTTAGGACTTTTTTTCCTGATGAGGAGAAACTGTAAATTCACCTTTTAGAAGAGCTTTCCCACCATGCTTTGCTTCTTTCTTCACTTACAAGCACCTAGTGCTGCGTCTGGTGCACGCCCAGCCCTGCTGGCAGGGTGGCGCTGTGACGGAGACACGCCGTGCAGCGCCTGCACAGGGCCTAGGCTAGCGAACTCATCAGCTTTGCAGGTGCAAACTCTTGCCCAGGGCCTGCAAGCTGAATAGCTTGACATTTTTAAAGGGCAGGTTAAATAAAAGGAAATACGCAACAGAGACCAAATGTGGCCCACAAAGCCCGAAGCATTTAATTTCTGGCTCTTCACGAAGCCGTTTTGCAGCCTGGCCTCTGCTGCGGCAGTGGCTGCTGTCCCTTCTGCAACCGCGTGCCTGACACCTGCTCCACGCTGCCTCCCTTGAGACCGTGTCCAGTGCTTGCCACTAGGCTGAGGACATGGGGACAATTAGGTCATTTGGTTTCTCTGAAAAGTCTGTTGCAATTGTTGGGAATCATTTTGGGAGAACAAAAGTCATTATAATATTGTTGTGTTTTAGTTTGAGTTTTATTTACAGTGCAGTCCACGTTGTCCCATGTCTAAGACATGTTTTTCTTAGGCCATTTGCTTTTCACAGTAAAGAGTCGAACAGTATAGAAGGAAATGCTCTAAGGCAGTGAAGGAAAATGTTGAAATGTTGAAATGTTGTAAAGGCTTTTTTTTTATGGTACTGGGGATTGAACCCAGGGGCATTCTACCTCCTACCTACACCCCCAGCCCTTTCTATTTTTTGTTTGGAAACAAGGTCTTGCCAGGTTGCTGAGAGTCTCCCTACATTGCTGAGGCTCTCCTTGAACCTGCAATCCTCCTGTCTCAGCCTCCCAAATATTATGATTACAGGTATGCACCCAGTAAAAAGTTAATTAACATCAGTTAAATTCAAAATCTAATTTTAGTTTAATTCGTATTTGTGAGAACTAGGCCCTATCAGCTGTGACAGATTTCACAATCTCCTTAATAACTAGGTTTACTATATTTACGTGGCCTGTGAACCCAGCTGGGTGGGTACCTGTAATGTTTTCCCTAAGAAATTTTTTTACTGCAACATATCTAACATAAAGGAGTATATGTGATATATATATTAAGTTTCATTTTGTTTTGTTTTTGTGGTACTGGGGATTGAACCCAGGGCCTTCTACCTCGGAGCTACACCCCAGTCCTTTTTATTTTTTGGTTTGAAACAGGGTCTCACTAGGTTGCTGAGGGTCTTGGGAAGTTGCTGAGTTGTCCTTGAACCTGCCATCCTCCTGTCTCAGCCTCCCAAGTACTGGGATTATAGGCGTGTACCACGATGCCCACCTTATACATTAAGTTTAAAAAATAGAAAATGAATATGTGTGTTCCCACCACCACGCTTATTCGAAGCCCCAACCCATGTTCCTACCCCCAAAGCTTTTCCTTCTTTCCCTCAAAAGTAAGATCTTGAATTTTGTATCAATTATTTGTTCTCAAAAATACTTTTTCTGTATATTCCTAAAACAAGGTATTGTTTAGTTTTGCTTGTGGTCTTCACTCATTTTCAAGCAACCTTCTAGGGCCAAGCTGTGCTTTGTTTTGTAAGAAAGCGGATCGGCAGCATGTATCCTCTGCTGCTGGGAGCAGGCAGGGTGGGAGAAGACAGAAGTGTTGCTTATGCACTGTTTCATTAGGGCCAGCAGGTGGCAGTAAGGCGACTTGGGCTGGGAAGGTTTTCCTGGCTCAAGAAGTTGGATTAGTAATACTAATTGCAGTAGGAGATATGAGTTTGGAGTTTGATTTATATGCCTCATATTCCAAATAGACTCAAGATAAAAACAAATACACTACTCACACTTAACTTTCAGAAATTTTAATAATGCAAGCATGTATATTTAAAATATATTTTAGCTGGACGAGGTGGCACATACCTGTAATCCCAATACTTGAGAGGCTGAGACAGGAGGATTGCAGGTTCAAAGCCAGCTTCAGAAACTTAGCGAGACCCTGTTTCCAAATAAAAAATAAGATAGGGCTGGGATATAGCTTGGGGTATAATGCTTCTAGGTTCAATCCCCAATACCAAAACACACTTTTTAAAGATGGCATTAGGAGATCCTAGTAGAAGGGGGAAGGGTCAGGCTAGGAGTTGATGTCACCTCTGTCCACTGCTCATCAGTTGTCATCTAGCTAAGTTGGACCCCCTCTCACTGTTCAAGACAGTGGTCTGCAAATACAAAGGATTATTTAACAACCTTAATAGCATAATTTGCACGTTTATGATTCAGTCTTAAATAACGGCCGAAATGCTTAGGAACTAATAGGATTTAATTGCCGTGTAAAGTTTTTGCTTTCTGACTCATTTTCCTTTTATCCCACAGTAACACCTTACGAGTCACCCGCTCTGCTGCCCCCAGCACGATGGACAATTCCAGCACTGTCCCTGCTCAGCTGGGGAAGAAAGGCAAAGAATTTGAATTCTCCCAATTGCCCCTCAAAGTGGAGTTCCTGGAATGCAGCGCCAAGGGCGGGCGCGGGGACGCCGGCTCTGCCGACATCCAGGACCTGGAGAGGTGGCTGGCCAGAATCGCCTGAGGGGCGCCGGGCGCGGCGAGGCTGTGTGACTGGCAGTTGGGGAAGGGTAGTCTGGAGGTGGTGAGGAAGGAGTACGGAATGTGGTTAGAAACATTTGCTTGTTCTGGAAACAAATGACTGTTAGCACCAGCTCGGAAGGATTTTGCTTATTTGTTAAATTCTGTTCTGCCATATTGCTCCCTTCAAATGAGTCCCTTTGTTAAGGTGTGCGTCGTGTCTCTCAGTGTGTGCTGGGTGTAGGGTCAAGGTCTTCGTGACATTACAAGCTGATCCTCTCAATAGAGAGGACATTATCGTGAGAGTGTAGTTAGCTTAAAAGGTTTCTTATTCCCTGGTTCTGTGCTTTATCCCTTTTTCCTGGAAACAAAACTGCCTATTTATAAAACTAGCTGATTTCCAGTTGCCTCTGGGATCCCGGGCAGTACACAGGCTGGTCCTTGGTGACTCCTTAGATTGGCGGGTACGGTGACAGTAGAGTCGCCTGATGTGTGCAGGCAGCAAGAGAGCTGACATGGCTGTGCTGCTCATCGGCTCAGCGACTTGTCTACACTCTGGCTCAGCACTTCCGTTTCGAGAGCCCGTCTTTCCCAGAAGGTAGAGTTGCAAGATCCCCCAGTGCCGGGGTCTCGGGCGTCCTAGGGGTTACAGGGGAGTGTGGGGGGTTCAGACTCTGTTCCGTCCTGTGGATGGCTGCAGGTCCCCGGGGATCTTTCTGTGCTGCTTGGTTGGTTCCTCTTTTGTACCCTTAGCTAGAATGCTGCAAACAAGTCCAAAATGAAGAAAGTCTTCTGTCAGTTTTCTACGTGTGGATTCACTCATGCCTAAAAAACACATTGCCTTCCCAAAGCGATAGTGACGTTCTTGCTGTCTTCTTACATTTGGCTTTTTTATTGCTTTTGTAAATTATTAATACTATTCTTGATAAATAAAACAACCTGTCTAGCTCGAAGCATTGAATAGAATGTATTGTGAAAACAAACGTGAGCATGTGTTGGGATAGGCCCAACGACATTCCCTGAGCCCAAAGATTGCAGCGAATACCAGCGGAGCTCATCAGGAGACAGAAGTGTCTCCTGGATGAGAAGCCAATCACAGAACAGGGCCGACTGGAGGAGCCTCTAGAGGAGGTACGGGGGCTCTGAGAGCACGTGGCTGGGCACCTAACCTGGTCAAGAGGGGTCAGGGAGAGTCAACAAATCAAACATGAGGCTGCCAGGCATGGT
This sequence comes from Glis glis, assembly GCA_004027185.1. Taxonomy (NCBI): domain Eukaryota; kingdom Metazoa; phylum Chordata; class Mammalia; order Rodentia; family Gliridae; genus Glis; species Glis glis. The sequence goes on from PVJS01016179.1 coordinate 14,293, forward strand.
GGTGCACACTTGTAATCCCAGTGCTTGGGAGGCTGAGACAGGAGGATCGCAGGTTCACGGCCAGTCTCAGCAACTTAACGCCCTCTGCAATTTAGCAAGACCCTGTTTCAAAATAAAAAACAAAATAGGTCTGGGTGTGTAGTTCATGGGTAGAATACCCCTGGGTTAAATCCCCAGTACCACAAAAAAAAAAAAAATGAAGCTGGGCTGGGGATGGAGCTCAGTGGTAGAACACCTGGAAGTACCCAAGAAGCCCTGGGTTCCATCCCCAGCACCACATACACACACACACACACCGTGGGGCTGCCGATGTCTGAGGGTGGGCTCTGAGTCTGCAACCCCGCAGACCCTCGCCATCCCGGCAGTACTCCTCCAGGCTCCCCATCCCAGCACGCCCCAGCCTGGCTGCTGGTACCGGTAGATACCATGAAGTGAGCCGCTCAGCCGGACCCGTCAGGTTCTCGTGGGAAGCCTTTGGCGCTGGTGTCCGCACTGGCTTTGGACTGTTCTTGTTTTCCTTACTAGCCACGTAGTCACCTCAGGAAGCAGGACCGTGGGCCAGAAACGGGAGCGGAGCGTGGTGACTGACATGTTCACCTCCATGTGAATAAGGACCAGGGGCACGATGCTGCCGCGCAGGCACGTGTCCTCGCAGACGTTTTGTCTGGTTAATAAAGTGTCTCTACAGGAGGAGGCAGTATACCAACAGCGACTGAGGACGAGGAGAAAGGTCCAGTTCATTCAAGGCCTCAAGTGGAGAAGGAAGTTACATCTGGATGGTGGCTCTCAGCGGGGAGGGGCATCCGTGTTGTCTGCCATACTTGTTAGGCCGATGCAGGACGCTAGTGGACGCTGTGGTCTTGTAGCGTGGGGTCTTAGGAATCTGCATGCTTGACAAGCCTCTTACCTGTCACCCGGGGCTCCTGGGGCGCCCTTGGAGGTGATCTGGCTGGAGTATCGTGTGTGCCTTTAGCCTGTTTTTTTTTTTTTTTTCTGGTACCAGGGATTGAACCCAGGGGCATTCTACCTCTCAGCTACACCCCCAGCCCTACTTTTTATTCTTTATTTTGAAACAGGGTTTCACTAAGTTGCAGAGGGCCTCACTAAGTAGCTGAGGCTGGCCACGAACCTGCGATCTTTCTGCCTCAGCCTCCCAAGTACTGGGATTACAAGCATGCGCCACCACGCCCTGCTGTATGTGTTGATTTTAATTCCTGGGCCACAGACCCTGCTAAGCTTTTGTGACAGTGAGGAGCAGGTTACAGAGTCCCTCCTGGGAGCTCACCCTGCTTCCCGTGCCTGTGCCACAGGAGTGGGGCTGGGCCAGGACGAGGGCGTGGTGCCTGGCCCAGGGGATCTGGGAAGGGCTTTGCTGGGAGGCCAACTCTTCTCTTCATGGGGTTTCCTCTGTGGCCCTGAAGCCATTCCACCAAGGCAGGCGCGTTTCTTCATTCAACGGGAGGCAAGCGTGGCCAAGGTAGGAAGAGTGCCGTGAGGTCACAGGGCCAGGCAGACCGGGCGTGACTGTATGTAATAGCAGATGAGGCCGCTGTGGCCTGACGCACCTTGGGAACGTGGCGGTGTCTGAGCCACCTCTGTGTGTGTGTGTGTGTGTGTGTGTGTGTGTGTGTATGTGTGTGTACCTCCACTTCCTGCTTAGGGACAGGCGCAGGCTGCAGCGAGAGGTTGTGGCTAGCACTCCATTGGTAAATATTCCCATGAATGGGATGGAATGTTCCAGCGGGTATGGAGCACACACAGGCAAGCGGGGTCTTGGCACTGGCGGTGCAGTTCTTTATTCCAGCTCTTCTTCCCAGCCCGGGCGTTCCTAGCCTCTCAGCCCCCACCACTTTCTGGGGGTCCCATCTCCTGATCAACAGCAGCTGGGCAGGCTCTGGGGTCCGCCGCTTCCCATGGCCTCTGAGCGGCTCCGCCTGGACACCAGTGTTCCCCTGGGGTTCTGCTGTGCGTGAGGCACTTGGCCATATTCTGTTGTCTGGAATATTATTTCTTTTTTCAAAAAAATGAGTTTAAGCTGGGCCATGGTGGTGCATGCTTGTAATCCCAGTACTTGGGAGGCAGAGATAGGAGGATCGCAGGTTAGAGGACAGCCTCAGCAAGTAGTGAGACTTTCATCAACCTAGTGAGACCCTGTTTCAAAATAAAAATAAAATAGGGCTGGGGTGGAGCTTGGGGGTAGAATGCCTCTGGGTTCAATCCCCACCACCACAAAAAGAAGAAGAAGAAGAAGGAGAAGGAGAAGGAGAAGGAGGAGAAGAAGAAAGGTAAGGAAAGGAAGGAAGGGAAAGAAAGAAAGAAATAGTGTTCTGAGCCGGGCGTGGTGGGGCATGCTGTAATCCCAATACTTGGGAGGCTAAGACTGAAGGATGGTGGGTTCGCAGCCAGCCTCAGCTACTTAGTAAGGCCCTCCGCAACTGAGTGAGACCCTGTTTCAAAATAAAGAATAAAAAATAGGGCTGGGGGTGTAGCTTGGAGGTAGAATGCCCCTGGGTTCAATCCCCAGTACCGCAAAAAAGGAAAAAAATAAAAAAGAAATAGCATTCTGGAAATTAGAAGGACAAGCGATCCAGTCCCTGCACCCACCCTCCGTAACCCCAGCTGTGACAAATAGAGAACGGGGATAATGCAAAACGTCCCCTTGAGTCCCCATTCTGCCTGCCGTCTCTCTTTCCACCATCTTTAGGTAGAAGATGAACTGTAGGAACGCGTGTGGATGTGATCTCACTAGCGTGCCCCTGTTGCCCCTCAGAGGTGGTGGAGCTGGAGGAAGACAGGGCTCTGAGGAGGGGACACACCGCCCAGACACCAGAAGAGGGCTTCTGTGGGACCCGCGTCTGTTCTCCATCCCCCGTATATGACGCACCGCTTAGAAACAACAGACGGGAGGTCTGTGTTGAGAATCAGGACAGTTTATTGTTGACCAACATGCTGAGTCTTTTCCACATTTTACACAGTTTAATGTAACGTCAATATGGCCGCGATGCCTTCTGATCCCGTAAGAGATGGACACGCCACCCTCTGTGCTCCTCACGGCCCACCGCTCTAGAGGGATGGGTGAGGGGTCGTGAGAGGAGAAGCCAGCACACCTCCAGATGCAGGCTTCCCGCCTTCGGGGAAGGTTTTCCTGACGAACCGGACCCTGATGGACGTGTTGGCCAGGCAGGGGTCTGGAGTCCAGGGAGGCTGCACACTGAGACCCCAAGCTTGTGGAATACCTAAATAGTGGAGTTCAAACAAAAATACAAAGGGTGCCCTGATCTGAGTGGTTGCCCAAGATGATCCTAGTAGACTTGGGGACCCCAAATGCATGTATATTCTCTCCCAGCTCACTCAGGTACACCAGGAAGAACCTTACGTCCTAACCACAGAGCAGAGACGGTCCGAGGGACACACACACGCACAGCGGTCCTTTCCGTGTCAGTGTGCTCCTCCATGCGTGCATACGCAGGGCGGCGATGGATGGAGCACGGCGACACCTGAGCTCCAAGCACTCCTGACTTGCTGGGTGATGAGAAGGAAGTCACCCTCTCTGTGTTGGTTCTCCCACCCGCAAGCAGGACGGGTTGCAGGACCTCGCCTCACACTGCTGGGCAAGGGGGCAAGGCCTCACATTCTTTGGGGAGAGGTAGATTGGAAGCCAGCAAGCACGCACCCCCAAGTGGGTGACGCACGCAGACACCGTCCTGCTCGGCTGCCCCTCGTGGCTCTGACGCGCCACCTGGTCTCCTGTCCTGCCTCCCACCTAGTGAAGGATTGAGGCCACTCTATCACTGTCATCTCTGACACTTGAGGACAGGGGCTCACAGCACTGGTTAGCCGCTGGATGACAGAGACGCTGCACCCCGGGTGTGTCTGCACCCAGCTACCACTGTTCGGCTCATTTCTGTGGCCTGAGACCCTTGAACTGGCGCAGCCATTACATCCCTTAAAAACACTGCAGAATGTTTAAGGATGGTGACAGGAAGGCAGTACTCAAAGCGACGGGAGCCAGGCCCCGAACCACCAAGCAGACTGACCTGGGACCACACCACTGCGGCCACAGCGCTCGTGACACTGAAGTCACACTTTGGCCGGGCGCATCTGCACCCTTTCCAGCTCACACTCGATGCCTCCTACTCTGACGAGGAACAGGAGCTTTACCGACAGCTTTGCTGCGACACCCATAAAGAAAAAGAGGCCCAAAGAAGAGGACCCTGCTTATCTGCCGTCAGGCCCAGTCTTTGGGAAGAGGGCCTGAATTACTAACTGACCCTCCACTCCGTCCTCTGCTAACCACTGAGGATTCAGCAAAGATGCCACAGTCTCGCCGGGGACGCGGACGCAATTTCATCTTCTGTAAGAGAACCTGACTGTTTCAGTATTAAACCTTAACTGCGAATCAAGATCCTACTGACAAGCAAGCCAACAGTGATGTCGCCCGCTCGAGATGAGAGTCCAGGGGCCGCCACTTCTATGAAAGAGGCCTGGCTGCCTCTGCCGGCCCTGGGAGGGGAGGGCGGCCATCAGGCTGAAGAAGGCCGGGCCAGGGAATAGCGGGGCACCGCTGTGTCAGGAGGACAAGAGCGGGCAGTGCCCTCACCCCAGAAGGCCAGGGGCCCAGGGAGCTCCTGACTCGAGAGAGGATGCGTGCAGGCTAGGCAGATCAGGACTCACTAAGGCCACATCAATCCAAACGACATCTGTCACTCTCTTACTGCTCCTCTACGCCATGATGGAAAACCAGATGGTGGTGCCTTGAATCATGTGCACACAAGAAGAGAACCAAGTTACCACTCCGTTTTAGAGGATGTTTGAAGAAAAGCTACTTTTTGGTGCCAAGAGAATTAAAATCTACCATACATTCATTCACCAAGACCCAGTGCAGACCCCCCCATCAATGGGGCTGTCCCAAAAGCCACAAGCGATGGCCATCACTGCCAACCAGGCCAGACCCAGCGACATAGACTCCTGTAAATTCTCACGAGGTAAGGAAGCGCCCTTCCAACAAGCACCACTTGGGGGGGCGTGCCCACGGTGGGGAGCACTGGCCCACACAGGCATGCACACCCAGGAAAAGAACATCGGAGGTGGTGGAGATACTCGCGTCGGCTATTTTTGCCTGCAGTTTAACACATCTATGCAATAGTTTATTGATGGCAAGACAATCACAAGTTATTTGACAATATGGAGTATTTCTTATCTCAACACGTTGCAGTACTTGTGAATGATTTCCCAAACTTATCACAATGCAAGTTCCAACCGGAGAGCGGGAGAGACAAGAAGGTACGTGAGTACACGGATCTGTGTGAGGAGGTGTTGTTTGTGGAAGGTGTATAACACAAGGCTATCTCTATATATAATTATGTACACACATATAAAAACGAAACACATGACGTTTGAATCACGCTCCTACATAGGTCCTTTGCCTTCCGGAAGAGGTGGCCACTGGGATCCTGCTTCCTCTTCACCTGAAGAGACATTCCTCTCTAAAGATCAGCGCTGAGCCGGTCTCCCAGGCGGGCGGCGCGTGGCGGGTCGGCCGCACAGATCTCAGCCCTGCCACAAGCTGGCTGCCATTTTGGATTAGTTTCTGAGAAGTTCCAACCTTCATTCTGACAACCTTGTTGGAGTCCTGCCTCGTGGAGGAATTCACCCTGCTACACCTCCGAAGGCCATTCAGCCCATCTGTGACATGCCTGTCAGCGGCCTGGAGGAAGAGGCCAGGGTAGGGGGGATGTCTTGGTCAGGGTCACTGCCCGCGTGCCTGGCTTGGTGCAGGCCTGGGGCTGGTGAGTCTGGGTCAATTTGGAATAGTGGCCAAGTGAGTTATACCACATAAACGAGAAAATTCTCTGGAGACTTTACAGGTCCCTCAGGATTAAGCCATTCTCAGGAATAAGTCAAAAATGGCAAGATGGCTCTCTGGGGGCCGGTCCCAGTACCCTGGCAGCCTTCTGCAGATCCCGCCTTGACCCTAACTTCAGGGGCCCACAGTGCAGCCATGACATCCACCAACGTACATTTATGCACAAAGATTTCAACTGTACTGCAACAGTGGGGTCAGAACACATGGAGAAATCAGCTTTTCCAGAATTGTACTCAACAACATTAGCCGCCGAGGGGCTGAGAACGTGTCTCTCTCAAGGCAGTGGCCCCACAGACCACCCTCCCTCTCCAGTCACAGATGGTCCGACGGCATGTGGCACGGGTTCCAGCCTCCCTTCTGGCCAAGAGGAGCGCCCCGGGGTGGCACGCCACCCAGCATGGCACACTGAATTTCCAAGTTAACCCAGTCTCGTGTGCTGACTATTGGGTGGGTTGTTTAAAACATTTCAGAACCACACCTGGCCTCAGCCCCCAGGTGCCCACACACCCCGTCCTTCCTCTCGCTCTGCTGGTGGGCACGGAGCACACAGGGTTGCCCGTGCCCTCCGCCCCCTGTGAGGCTTTTCAGGGGGAAAGGGGAGGCAGAAGCGGTGCCTCTGGGGAACACAAAGCCTCCTTTCAGCTCAGGGCCCTGCCGATGTCCCGCTCTGCCCATGGAAGGCCAGGGCAGCGCTGCCTCTTCAATATTTGATTTAACCATGTGGGGCCTAGATGGCGGGGCCTGGTTGACTGGGCCGAATGGCCCGGGACTGGAGCCAATTAAGTTGCTCAGTTAATTATCTGAATTTCCTGGGCTGGGGGTGGGAAGAAGGCAGAGGTGATGGACAGTTCAAAGAGAACGGGAAGGAAGAGGTGTGTGGAAGAGGTTCTCTATAAGTTTACAAATATACAAAAACAAAATCAAAAAAGCACATCTTTCAAATAAAAAGGACTACATTTCTTTTTTTTATCTGGCAAAAAGTTGTATACACATGATTTAAATTTTTTTTAAATTTTAACAGTTTTTGGCAATCTTAATAAAGTACAATATATTACAACCAAACCAAAAAATAGTTGTTTAAGTAACAGCTGTTCAGAGTGATGTGACCCTCCCTCCCACCCCGCCCCGATGCCCAGCCTCCCTCCCCAGCCCACCCCACTCGTAGAGACAGAGAGAAAAGAAAATCCTCCCATCTGGGTACACTCGTTCCCACCCCCCGTTAGGAAGCTAACCAATAGGAAGCAACACAACAAGCGAGTAGTGTCTAGGGCGCGGGTCGGGCTGCGCATTAGCAGGAACAGCCGCCCTCACTGGCCGGGGGCTCCTGGGGCTTGTCCAGCTTGATGTCGATCACTGCAGGGGGTGGGCTAAGGAAGATGACTCTCACTGAGACCCCCGCCCAGGCCCTGGCCACCCCTCGCCGCTGCTCTGTCCTTCTGCAAACCCCAAAGGACTTGGCTCTGGGCTGGCATGATAGCCGAGGACCAAGCCCTCAGGTACCGTGCCTGCCATCCCGGAGTGCCTGCCCACCCAGAGCAGAGCTTGTCCTGATCTGTGGCCTCAGCACTGACCCACAGACCTGGCAGTCCCTGTCGTAGAAGACTTCCCTGGTGACCAGTGCGCAGACACCAGCTCCCAGCCACCCCAAAGTGCACTGGAGTGGAAGAGACGGTCAGGCCTAACATACACCCACAAGCACGGGGAAGCCTGGCCTTGCCTCGGTCGGCAGCAGGGGCACCGACCCCTCTAATCAAAGCAGGTCACTTGGATTCCAAGGGTGGCTACTGTGGGAAGCCACATCCACGGGGTCCAAGCACAGCCCTCTCTCCAGCCCTTTCCACTGGCGTCCTTGTGGCTGTGGGCCGGAGAAGCGCTCAGCACACCAGAGGAACGGGCTCCGAATACAGCCAGGCTGCTGCTCCACCCTCCTCACCCGGCTGAACCCCCAGACGTTAACTGCTTGAGATTTTCCCTAGCATTAAGCCAGATGGAATTAGAGCTGAGGACCCAGCCCTAGGGTACTACAGAGCCACTCCCCCGGGACTGGGCAGCATTTCACTGAGCAGGGGTTAAGTGGGGTAGGGTGGGGTGGCAAACCAGCCCTGCTTGGAACTTGTTGCTGACAGCCTAAGAATATTTTTGTGTCCCGTGTTTGAGGATGATAGAGAGATTTTTTTGGCTTCAAGTCCCATGAAAAGCCCGAAGTTCACGTTGTCTCTCCTTGCCTTGGCCACCTCTAACAACCGCTCAGCCGTGGCCTGTGTGCTGAGCGTGACTTCATCTCTGACCTTTCCTTGCTTTTCCTACTTTACTTTCCCTATGTATGTGTACACATAGATATGCACAATTTTCTTATGTGTAGACATGTAGGTGTAGACACGTACTCATGCTTTTTGTGCCAGGCGAAATTAGTGTTACAGTTAGATAGAAAATGTCCCCCCAAGGAGCTCATTTATTAATGTTTGGAGTTGATGTAGTGGAGTCATGAGGGTTGTAATCCTAGCAGTGGATAAATTCATTGTAATGGATTTACCTGGGTGGTACCTGCTAGGCCGGCAGGGTGTGGCTGGAGGTGGGTCCCTGGGGGTGCAGCCTTGGGGATCACATAAAGGGTTCCTCCTCGCCCTGCTCTCGCTCTCTCTTGCTTCCAGCCTCCATGATGTGAGGAGCATAGTCCACGTGCTCTCCTTCTCTCTGCTTGCTGCCGCCATGCCCTGAGGTCCGAGGTCCCCAGCCTCACATGGACTGAACCGGAAACCGTAAGAAAATACATCTTTCCTCTAGGTTACGTGGTCAATCTAGCTTATAGCTGCAAGGATGCTGACGGATATAGTAAGTCAGTAGGTAGGAAGCAACTGCCCTCGTTTCCCCTGAGCCCAGCCTTGTCCACTCCAGCCCAGCAGTTCTACTTCTCCACTCCATCCTGTTTTTGCAAACCCACTGCCACGAATGCCCTGCGCTGGGCTGGGGGCGGGCTCAGTGACTGCCTGGCTCTTGCCCCTGCCAGCTTGGCTCTGTGGTTCTCGCGGGTCCCGGTCCCATCTGCACTGCTGGCCTGGGTGCAGGCCTCGCTGATGTTCTCCAGGCACCCCTCTGAGCCCGCCCAGCCCTCTCTCAGCATGGTGGCTTCCTGAAGCCAGCTCTCGTGACAGCTGCATCGCACCCTGGTGCAAAGACATCATTTCCACAGATCTCTCACTCCGGCATTTAACCTGCCCCGAGTGAACGCCGGCTCGTTCCCTTCCCTCCATCACACACTGAGGCTCAGCAGCCAGATCTTCCCCTTTGCAAACACAGCCCGCGCTGTCTTTCCTTCTAGAAAAGATGCCCCTCCCCACACCCAGGCACCCTCCCTGTCTCCACCTGCAAAAAGGGTCCTTGTGACAGGCATGGTGGTGCACGCCTGTACTTCCAGTACTTGGGAGGCTGAGACAGGAGGATCGCAGGTTCGAGGACAGCCTCAGCAACATAGTGAGACTCTCAGCCACCTAGCAAGACTCTATTTCAAAACAAAAAATAAAAAGGGCTGGGGTGTAGCTCCAAGGTAGAGTGCCCCTGGGTTCAATCTTCAGTACCCAAACAAACAAACAAACAAACAAACAAACAAACAGGGTCCTTGTTCTTTGGTCAGAGCTAATGCATCTGTGGCCTCTTCTGAGGAGCCTTTCTGGGTAGCACTGGGCACCTGGCTCTGCGCTGTGCTAGGTCCTGAAGATGTATCACCTCCTGTGTGGTGGCAAATAGAACATCCTGCAGACAAGAGGCAGAGGAGCCCGGGGGCGAACCCAACGCCAGCTCACCACAGAGCTAGGTTTGTATTTGTTTATTTATTTTTAATGGGAACTGAACTCTAAGCACGCGCTCTACCACTGAGATACATCTCCAGCCCAGGGTTATGTGTTTGGATGACATGGCTGTGCTAAATCCCCCCAGCGCTGGTTTCTCAGCCTCGATACTGCTGATATTTTGTGTCCCCTAATTCTTTGCTGTGGGGGCTGAACTATGCATGCGGGGTGTTAAACAACATCTACCTAGGACTACCCACGGAACACCAATAACACCTGTTCCCTTCTTCCCAACATATGTAAACAAAAATGTCTGCAGATGTTGCCAAATGTCCCCTGTGGGGAAGAATGCAGTATCAGTCCCAGGTGAGAACCACTGGGCGAGCTGAAGACTGGCCGCTCTTACAGCACCCCATTCTGCCTGATATGGACGTCGTCAGCTGCCATTAAAAATAAGTCTTTGGTACCCTGCACAGCAGCAGTTCTCACATGGGCTACATCAAAAATCCCCTGGGAAACTTGCTAAAAATATACCTTCCTGGGCCTTACCTCACTAGAACTGGGGACAGCCCCCGGGTGTTATTTTATTTTACTTTTTTTTTTTTGCAGAACTGGAGATTGAACCCAGGGGCATTCTATCTCCGAGCTGCACCCCCAGCCCTATTTTTTATTCTTTATTTTGAAACAGGGTCTCACGAAGTTGCGGAGGGCCTCACTAAGTAGCTGAGACTGGCCGTGAACCCAGATCCTCCGGTCTCAGCCTCCCAAGTACTGGGATTACCAGCGTGCACCACCACGCCCGGCTTCCGGATGTTATTTTTAACAAGTTCTTTGGGAGAGTCCCAATGCCTGACACCTGGGAAGCTATTCTTCAGATGCCTCCAGAGCTGCACCGTCCAAGAGAACTTTGAGCAATAATGGACGTATTCTGTATCTGCGCTGTCCAGTATGGTAGCCATTAGCAACCGGGGTGACTGAGGCCTGGAATCCAGGTGGCTACAGTACTGGACAGCGCAAGTTCATGTCATCCGCTAGAGCCCCCCACACATTCTCTGTCACCTCTTTCGTTGTAATGCCACATGCTACTGAAATACAGTGCCGGGGGGGGGTGCTTGCTGATTGAAAGGATGGTGAAGAATGAACAGACCCATGTCTAAAAAATCCATTAGAAGAGGAAAGTCATTGTGGAAATTTCCCATAAGCCTTAGAGGCTTGCGATTGGTCTTCCCTGTGGGCAGAACAGAAAGCCCACCTTGTCTCTCTAGCTCACATGTGGCTGGTCACAGACCACATGCAGGGCCCACTGCCTCTTCCCTCTGGAAGAGTGATGGGTGGGCCCAGACAGCCTGCTACAATCTTGCCCCCGTCTGCCTGCTACGCATTCCTGCCCCTTGACTCCACCATGGGCGCAATACCGGCTGTGTCTGTGGTGTCAAACCATCCCTCGGCCCTGGTACGGAGTGGAATGGCTACAAAGCACAGATACCTGGATCTGGTCTCAGCTCTGTCACAAACCAGCTGGGAGGCCCGGAGCATGCTCCTCCCTGCCTGGCACATCGTGTCCTGTCTCCTGAGGACCACTTCACGAGGCGCTCAAGTGATTGCCATTACATTGCAAATGCCGGCCCTGTTCAGAAAGGGCCGGGGCCATGCCACACGGGCATGCTGCCTGGGCAGAACTCAGGAGAGGGGGCCGCGTGTGTACAGACCCAGCAAGGGGCTCGTGGCTCTGCGGTGTCATGGCCGCAGGTGGAGCTGGGGGCTGGAGCTGGGGAGGCCTCCCGTCCTAGGCGTGAAGGCACGGCAGCCCTTCATCTGGACCTGGAAGCTCCAAGCCCACATGCTCCCCAGGCCCTGCGCGGAGTGCGCGGGCCTGCGCGTGACGTTTCATACAGCACGAAGCCATGCCTCCGTGTAGCTGCTCTTGAAGTTGAACACAATTCCGAATATGACCCCAAAGCACCATCTTCAAAACATCTGGGTTTGGACCCTCTATGAACAGAAGCGCCAGCCCACCGCCCCAGCTGAACTCCAGTGGTGGCTGCTTCCGCCTGGCCCCTCCCGGGACCTTGGGGTTCGCTCCTGGGCTGTGTGGGAGAAGGCGGGGCTGCATCTGCCAGATGCGGGGACCCCACAGCTTGGAAAAGGAACCAGACCACCCCACCCTGTGCCATCGCCTGCTCTCTGCCCTGCAGCTTTTCCCCCCAGGGCCCACCTGCAGCTGGAAGAGGTGCCAGGCACACTACGATGAGGACATGCTAAGTGTCACCCTGGACTTGGAGCCCGTCCGACTGCAGGGCCTGGCTTGAAGCCCCCACGCCAGCCTCTGGGAGGAGCAAACGAAGCGGTCACCACCCGCCCCGGCCAGGGGCTGTGTCTTGGGTGCGGGCGGGATGCGGAGCTGGCCATCTGCAGCCCTTCCCGGGCTGCCGGTGCAGCAGGCCCTCCCTCGCCTCGTCTCCTCCTCTCCCTTGGTCCTGCTCTTATCTGGGCCCTGTGGGTTGGCATCTGTATGTTTTGGCCTCTCGTCCCACTGACCGGTGACACCAGGGGGCTCTCTCCTGAGGGGTGCGGCCCAGCTCTGCTATGACAAGACCTGGTGTCTGCTTCCTTGATCAGATACACTCAGATCTGCTCCTCCTGGCCACCGCCTGTCCTCTGGGGACACAGAGACCACTGTCCACCCTCTGGGACTGCTGCTCAAGGACCTGCTCCTCAGGCCTTGCATCTGCTCTGAGCCTCCTCAGGGGAGCCTGGAGGGGCAGCTGCTTTCCCAGCCTTGCGTGCTGCAGCCCGAGGCTCCCAGTGTCCAGACCCTGACCCACGTGACACGGGGCTGCAGCAGGCAGGAGGGGACAGGCCATCTCTCTGGCTTCCAAGATCAAACCGTGCGTTTCCTTTGTTTCAAATCTCATCAGCACGAAGGTGCCCTTCAGCCTCTCTGGCCCCCTTCTCTGATCTGCCCTGGGTGTCTACTTTCCAAGATGTATGGGGATAAGTGGAGGATGCTGGGAAGTGCTTTGTAGGGACACATTTTCTTCTTCTTCTTCTCCTTCTTCTCCTTCTTCTTCTTCTTCTTCTTCTTCTTCTTCTTCTTCTTCTTCCTCTTCCTCTTCCTCTTCTTCTCCTCCTCCTCCTCCTCCTCCTTCTCCTTCTTCTTCTCCCTCCTCCTCCTCCTCCAAGCTACACCCCCAGCCCTATTTTTTTAATTTTTATTTTGAAACGGGGTCTCGCTAGGTTGATGAGAGTCTCACTACTTGCTGAGGCTGGTCTTGAACCTATGATCCTCCTGTCTTAGCCTCCCAAGTACTGGGATGACAGGCGTTCCACCACACCTGGCTAGACACATTCCCCTCTGAAGGATGCAGGCTGGGGACATGAGTGCCCGGGCTCTAGTGGCTTACTTGGACAGGGACATCTGACTAGGTGCAAGGAAGGCCAGTCTCTGGGCAGTGCCCTCACCCGTCAAAGCAGTTCTCGCCTGGTCCTTTCAGCTGCCCTTTGATGGACAGTGTATCAGGATGGCATAGGGCTGGACATGGAGGAAGGCTGAGTGTGAACACTGACTTCAAAGCTTATGTGCTGTGTGGCTGCGGGCAAACCAGGCTCCCTCTCTGAACCTCACCTGCAGCATCTAGGCGCTGGCTCAGGTATGAGCTGGACCACATGAGGGGTGTGCAAGCCTGCGCCATAGAGCAGTAGGGAGATGGGCTTGTGGGGCTGGGCTCAGGAAGCAGGCAGGACACGGACCGGGGCATCAGCTGGGTGGAGCTCACGCTGCGTAGACTGAGATGTGTTGGAACTGCACCCTACCTGTCCTCATGAGATACACACGGGTGCTCGCTGGGAAGAGGGTCAGTCACACCGCTCACGCCCTGCCCACACCATCGCTGTGCACATGCACGTCCCCCTGGTGTCCCCACACTGCAGTGGAAGAGGCACGGACGGCTAGAGCCAGATGGAGCCCAAAGACCATGGAGGCCCCGTGCCACAGGCAGGGAAGGCAGGGCTGGACACCAGGCAAGTGCCCACCGGATGCACGAAATCCCCAGGGATAAATGGCTTCTCACACACCTTCCCACTCACTTGTCCAGGAAAAGGATACTCCCCTCTTTGCTTTTCTCCTGGACGTTCTCCATGCCGGGCAGAGCTGACGCCACACGCCGGAAGAGCTGCAGAGACAGGAGATGCGGGTGAGCCCTGGACTGACCTTCCCCTCCTGGTCTCCATCCTCTCCCAGTCTCCATCCCTTCATGGTCTCCATCCTCTCCCGTCTCCTGCTCTGGGTGTCTGGTGTCACTGTCCTATCTGCCCGGCTGGCTGTGCCCTCGAGGGCCGGGCTGCTCCTAAGTTCTCTGACACCCCAGTGCCTGTCATAGCGCGGGGCCCTGACAGGTCTCAGGATGTGTTTGTGCAAAGAGGGAGCAACACTGTGGCTACCCGCCTCGCAGGCCGGCCACAGGGTGCCGGGGTGAGCTTGGGTCATGCCAGTGGCTGCAGAGGACCTACCCTGGTGCAGAAAATGAACTTGTTCCCCACGAGTCAGGCCCTCAGTGGGCGCTTCTGTTGAGTTCCCTCGTGGGGACAGGATGGAGGAAACCAACTTCTGATCTGCGCTTGGGACAAATGACTCCCCAGGGAGTGCTGCTGGGTGGGACTGAGGCTGCTGGACCTGGGAGCTAGGGCCACAGTCACAGTGAGGGGCGTGGAGTCTGAGCTTGATACTGTGAGCTCGTTTGAATGTGTATGTATGTATGTGGTGTGCATATTGTGTGTGTGTGTGTGTGTGTGTGTGCAGTTTGTGTGGCATGTGTGCATTCTGAGGGGGTGTTGTAGAATGCATGTATGTTGAATGCATGTGCATGTATATGTGTGTCTATGTAGCATGTGGGGAAGTGTGTGTGTGTGTGTATGGTGTTTGAGTTGGTGTAAGCATGGGGGGGTGTTTGGTGTGTGTACATGTATATGGTGTGTGTGTGTGTGTGTGTGTGTGTGTGTTAGAGCAGAGGCTGGCATCAGGGGTGCCATGGTAGTGCGGTGCTGCCAGAGATGAACTCCTGGAGGTAACGTGTACGAGGCGCGAGAGATTCTGAGCTGCTAGGGTCTGACTGTTTGTGTCCCCAGATTCAAATGCTGAGACCCAGTTCCCAGGTGAGAGTGTTAAGGGCTGGGGCCTTCAGGAGGTGACAAGTCATGGGACACAGCCCTTATGGACGGGATTAGTGCCCTTATGAAAGAGGCCTGGGGAGCTTGTTTGTCCCAATTAGAAGGCGCCATCTATGGGGCGCAGGCCCTCACCAGACGCCTGCGCTGGGGCCTCCCGGCCTCCGGACTGTGAGAAATAAACATCTGCTGTTTATAAGCCACTGGGTCTGTGGTCAATTGTCATAGCCGCTCAGGCAGACTAACACGTGGACACTCCCCCTAATCTCCACAAATACCAGTTGCAGGAACTCGGTGGTTCTGGGTGTCTAACCTCCACTGCAGGCGGTCCCTGAGGACAGGGTGAATCTTACTTAGGGTGTTAGCCCAGGGTCCAGGCTGGGAGACAGGGCTGGAGGTGGTGAGGGTCCACATGAGGCTCTGGTGGGCGGCAGGGCATGGGACCCTGAGAGCAGGCTGCAGAGGGGCCCTGGAAGCAGAAGTGGGCCAGGGTGGGGAGGGCCTGGGTGGTCCCTTGAGCTTTCCTCCACGGTCTTGCCCCAGGCAGCCAGGCTCTGACTGTCTATCTAATCAGTCCCAGCCTCTGCCAATGGCTGAACCGCCAGTCAGCTAGGAGGACGCTCTTGGGCTCGGGTGTGGGTCTCTGTGAGCAGATGCGCTCGCGTTCAGAGCACAGGAGTCTGCGCAGCGTGGAGACTCCTCTAAAGCACAGAGTTTAAATCAACCTCATTTAGGGGGTGGGAGCATCGGTGTCTCCCTGACCCAGACGGCTGGGCGAAGGCCGCCTGCTCTCTGGACCGCCACGTGTTGCCCTCTGCTTCCCCAGGCCTGACTTTTCACTGGACCCCCAAGGAGCAGCAGCCCAGTCTCTCTGCACGTCTCCAGGGCAGGACTCCTCCTCCAGCAGATACCATGACAGCCACGGCCTTACACCTTTCACAAGTAGAGGCTGGGAAGCCTCTGCTGTAGGAACAGAGCCATCTGGGGGCACACCACGTGGGGAGGGGGCACCGAGTCCCAGGAGACCTGGGGTCTCCCTCATGGAGTCACAGGGCCCTTCCTGCCTCCCTGCCCCCTCCTTTTCCACGGCCACTAGCACTGTCCCCATGGAGCTGCACCCAGAGGGCTGGCTGCGGTGTGAACAGCTTGTGTGGTGTCCCAGGCAGTGCCGGGGCTGGAGAGTGGAAGGGACCCACGTCAAGCCACACTTCGGAATGTCCCCACCCCGCCACGTCTCCAAGCCCTCCTCATCCTCCCAGCCAGGGCTTCGCCACCGAGGCGTGAGCCCAGGGCTCCTTCTGCAGCCTCATGAAGTCCATGGACTCCTAAGGTGTAAAACCAAGGCGTATGAAGGAAACCACTCGGCATGGAATGAAGTTTCCAGAATATTTAAAGATACGAATCTGTGACACAGGGACATTCGTGCTTCCTTATGAAAAGGCAGGAACTATGGCCGGTCTGGTACCTGCTGTGACATTTTGTAGTGATGCGTGTAGTGATGCTTGACCACCTGGCGGGGCCATGCTAGGAGGTGATAAGAAAACCCCTGTGCTGTCCACCAGTGAGTCGCCAGCACTGCTAGTGTTGACGATGGCGGCAGACATTCGTCACGGAAGGAAACGCACGGGAGCCAGAGGTCAGCGCTGGTAAAGGCGGGACTCCCTGCTGAACTCCATCCATGGACCACCTGGGGTCTGGATCTGGGGTCCAGGCTCAGCCCTGCCCCTCTCCCCTCCCTCTGCCGTGGGTGGGTGCTTTGCTCCCAGCCCAAGTTGCTCTCCATGGTCCTGAACACTTGGCCAAGAACAAGGCCTGACCCCAAGGTGCTGAGTGGATTATTTATTTACTTATTTATTTTGGGTACTGGGAATTGAACCCAGAGGCATTCTACCTCCAAGCTACACCCCCAGCCCTTTTTATTTGGAAACAGGGTCTTGCTAGGTTGCTGAGAGTCTCGCTAGTTGCTGAGGCTGGCCTTGAACCTGCGATCCTCTTGTCTCAGTCTCTGGCTGCTGACTGGATTAAATGTCTCGCACCCCTCATCCAAGATGAGGTAAGATGCTAGGAACCTGGGAGTCGGTGCTGGACACTCATACGGCTTGCTTGCTAGAGGGACCGGTGACTGGCCATTGCTATGGTGGCCGGTGACTGGCAGCGTCCCGAGAGCCCTGTGTACAGTGCTCTCTCCCTCTCGTGTGCAATACCAGTGCTGGATGTTAGCTCCTTCCCGCTGGGTGGGGTGATGGGTGCTGCCTCCAGTCCAGGCACTAGCCGCTCAGGGCGGGGCAGTGCGGGCCACACCCGCAACCGGCACGTGGGCCTCGCTGGCCAGCCGGGTCGGGCAGGCACCAGGCATGTCTCACCTGCTTCACATTGTAGCCGGTCTTCGCACTGGTCTCAATGAACATGACACTCAGTTCTTTGGCGCGCTGCTCCCCTTCCTCGATGGTTATCTGCCTGGAGAGGAGGGTACGAGGGAAAAATCAGTTCCACAGAGGAGCAGCCCATGGCGAGGCAGAGGAAATAACCTAGGATAAAGGGGGACCACCTGGCAGGGCCAAGGAGCAGACCCGGCCCCTTAGTCAGCCATGAAGACAGACGCTAAGCCCAGGGGTCCCTCGCAGGGTGCCAGCAAGTCTCTCCAGGATGGAGGGGGCATCAGGGCACAGAGGACAGCAGCCCTTTCCCTACTCCGTCCCCGTGTCTTCTGTGCTAAGGAGCTGGCCTGTCCCCTGCCTGCCTTTCCCAACACTCACTGGTACAAGAGCTTATGTTTGTAAAGAGCTTCCGGTCACAAACTGCCTCTCCCGGTAGTATGATTAGCCCCCCTTTTCCAAATGCAAACACCAAGGTTCAAAGTGACTCTCCCAAGGCCATAAAGCTACCCAGCAAAGGCGCTGGGATGGCAGCCCGTTTCCTGAACAGTGCAGGAAGCTCACATGCTTTGCTGGAGTCCACGGCCTGTCGCTTTATCTGCCCAAGTCAGGGCCACTTGAGACGAGGGGACGAATGTGTATAAGGGACACCTAGTCAGCCTGCGCACTGGGAAAGCCGCTTCCAAGGAAGCTTCGCACCCAGGCACAGCGACAAGCCAGGCTGAGCGAGCTGGGGATGCAGTTTGTGTTTGACAGACATTTTGCACGTTCACACCTGGTGCCAGGGCGTTCACACCCCACGCACTAGTGCAGGCACTTCATGGGAGCAGAAGCTCCTGGGACAGGGAGATGCTGTGTCAGGGGCTGTGCTGTGACCATGGTGGGGCCCAGAACACACAGCGCTGGGCAGTGTAGACAGTGCCCCCAGCCGGCAGTGGAAGATGGCGGCTTCAGAGATCAGACACCCACGGGTGTGAGAGGTCTACCAGGTATCCTCACAGCTCCGATGCATGGGGACAGGCTCGCCACCAAGCCCTCCCAGGACTCCTGGTCAGGAGCAGTTACAAAGGAGTGGGGGGCAGACCCGGCCTTGCAGTCCCTGCGTCTCTGTGCCCTGGAGCCCACCTCTTGTCGGCCAGGTCCGTCTTGTTGCCCACCAGCATGATGATCACGTCACTGCCCCGCTCTGTCCTGACGTCGTCGATCCACTTAGAGGTCTGTTGGAAGGAGTTGAGATCTGGAGGAAGAAGGTGGGGATAAACTGGGAGTGAGAGGCCAGTCACAGGAGGAGAGCAAGGCAGCGCCTCAGACCCTGGGGGTGGAAGCCCCGTCTACACAGCCCGCCAGGCCCCACCCCTGCCCACAGCCCTGGAGAGCCCCGTGCACTGCTCAGCACCCCCTTTGGGGGAGAGGAGCACCCCATTTGGAAAGCCACTGTGTCATCATTTCTGTATGGAACCCTGGCTTTAGAGGCTGTCTCTGAGAGTCAGACCTGACTTTGGCGGCTCAGAACAGAAAGAGAAACGAGCGCACTGGACTTGGCTGAGCTTAGAAGTCGTCAAAGGGTGGAGGGGACACTCAGTCTCCAGGGAAGAGGGCCCTCCACAGTGGCCTACAGACAGGGGGGCTCAGGGGAACTCGGGAAAGGCCATAGGGGTTTCTGAAGAGAACCCTCGGGCTCTGCAGGCACAGGGGGGTAGGAGGCAGCCCTGGGGCTGGTGTCAGGGGAGCCAGGAGCGTCAGAAGTCCAGGGTGCAGCGGTGTCTGGGCAGACATGACAGGCCTTGTGGGGAGGAGCAGTCCTGGGGTGATGGCAACCACACACCTGGGGATGGGAAGGCAGCCTGGCCCGGGGAGCCTCTGTTTCCTGCAGCCTGGTCTCCTCTCTGCTGGGCAGCAGGCCACGTGGGCCTGGCCCTCGCAGAGCCAGCTCCCACAGCGAGCCTGTGGTCAGCAGGAGCGGGGGACAGGAGTGGGCAGAGCTGGGGCAGCAGGCTGGGGCATGTGACTGTAGCCCTGGAGCAGCTGAGATGTCAGATGACAGGTCATGGCTGCTGGGTCTGGGCTGATCCAGGGACCAGCATCTTCTCCCATCCTGACACACACAGGAGTCAGCCAGGGAAAGAGGGGGCAGAGGGGCTGGAGCAGGGCCGGCACAGAGGACCCTGCTCTGAGCGACCAGCCCGGCCCTGGGGACGAGCACACCCATGCACGCCGGCAAAGGCCTGGCCAGGGGCACACCTGGATCTCCGTGAGCCACCCGCCTTCCAGCATAGACCTGCACTCACTTGTGATGTCGTATACCACCACGGCCACGGTGGAGTCCCGGATGTAGCTGGGGATCAGGCTGCGGAACCTCTCCTGGCCGGCGGTGTCCCACAGCTGCAGTCGTACCTGCAGGGCCGGGGCCAGGGGTCAGTGGGGCGGCGAGGGCCTCCTGGCAGAGGGGGCTGGGGCCGGGGTCTCGGGGTGCCCAGCCAAGGGTCCCAGGGGATACGCCCAAAGGAGTCCTCCCAATTTGAAAACCCGATGCTCACCGTACGGTCCTCCAAGTACATGGTTTTCGACAAGAAGTCAATCCCTATGGTTGCCTGTTAGAGAAACACACAGAAAGGTCAGAACAGAAAGGTCTCATGCAAAAAGGCAAAGGTCGGCGACCCCAGGCAGTGGCATAGCCGGCAGGAGGGGACACCCGAGCCACACCTGATAGGGGCTCTGTTCTGCCATCATCTCTCTCAGAGGAGAGGGGCTGGAGCTAACTGAGGATGGGACAGTATTCTGGGGGACAGATGTACTTTGCAGAGGAAGAGAAAGTGCTGTGGGCAGGGGTGCGCGAGTATGGGGCAGGAGAGGGGTCTCCCTGAGAACAAGGCCGGGCACTGGCACATTCCCTGTCCCCCTCGGGTGGGAGCCCCTTGCTCCCCTGCAGCCTCCCCTAGAGCTTCCAAAGTCTCCCCCCTGAGCCCTGGAACACAGGCTTGGGCTCCCCACTGTCCCAGGGAGGGCGGGGGTGGGGATCTTGCCATGCGTGGGCAGAGAGCACTGCAGCTGAACTCAGGTGGGGGAATTGTGAGTCACTCAGGAAAGCGTCTTGCTGGGCAACCACACTGGCTCTTTTTCCCTCAAGTGAACAGCACCGATGTGCCACACCTGTCTCTTCTGTCCTGGCGTGTACGAGAGGCAGCCAGCCTTGCAAACAGATAGCCAGGACCCGTCACCTACTTGCTGAACAAAGCCACACAACCTCTCTGGACCCCACTTCACCCAGCACTCATGAGTAGGAGCTACGATGCTGTCAGCGTGCAATGGAGCTGTCGGTGCCATAAAATTAGTAACAACAGACTCAGACACGGCCTGGACATCAGGGTCTTGATCAGGTACCATGTGATCCACGTGTGTGGTTAGAATTCCTGGCAACCACTCAAACTCACATTCTTGAAAAAATATTTAAGGATTTGGGGTGAAAAAAAATCACTGAGTGAGAAAAAGCACACTATAGAACATCATGTGTGGTGTGACCCCAATTTGATTAATAGTGTTAATCAAATAGAATCAGTGTTTTTCATATTTTCCCAGACTTCAAAGTGACAGGAGGATGCTTTGAACCAGTGTCTGAATGGTGACACTATGGGCAATTTTTTGCTTCTTTTGTTATACATTTTTCTATTTTTTATAGTGAACATATAATAGTTCTGGAATTTTTTTTTTTTTTTTTGCGGTACCAGGGATTGAACCCAGGGGCGTTCTACCTCCGAGCTACACCCCCGGCCCTATTTTTTTTTTATACTTTATTTTGAAATCAGGTCTCACGAAGTTGCGGAGGGCCTCACTAAGTAGAGAGAGAGAGACGGAGAGAGAGAGAGAGAGAGAGAGAGAGAGAGAGAGAGAGAGGAGAGAGAGAGGAGAGAGAGAGAGAAAGAGAGAGCTGAGGCTGGCCGCGAACCCGGATCCTCCAGTCTCCGCCTCCCAAAGTACTGGGATTACAAGCGTGCGCCACCATGCCTGGCTTAGTTCTGGAATTTTTTTTAAAAAGTCTTTTGAAACAAAAATAAAGTTTAAAAAATAAGTTTCAATGTGGGGAAAACCAGGCAGTAACTACTGGCTACAAAAGGGAAGCCCAAGGAACTAGAGGAGCTCGGGCCCCCAGGCTGACCACATGGGTGTGTGCCACGTGTGTGTGCACAAGAGTTACACCTCCAACTCATCCACAAAGCATGGATTCCAGCTGCATCCTCGTGGGAGCCTGGAACATACAGTACTAGAAGACGGGTGCTAGGCACACACCATAGACACACCCAATCCAACCCTGGAACATACAGTACTAGAAGATGGGTGCTAGGCACACACCGTAGACACACCCAATCCAACCCCTTACTTTGGAGACGAAAGAACAGACCAGGGAAGTTAAAGGCCGTGCCTCGAGTGACTGCCACCAGTGGCAGAGCCGTGAGGGCAGCGATGAAACGTTGGGGACACTAGGGCTCTCTCTAGCCCAGCTGTGCACAGTGTCCTGCCCAGTGCCATCACCGGGGAAGAAGCCCGGAACAGAAGCGTGCTTGTGGACGCGGCCTTGTTTCCAGTAGTCACACACTCACTCGTCAGTGGGTGTTTCACTAATGGGACTTGTCTTCTCATGCCCTTAAGGAGAAACGTGCAGAGCGGACAGAAGTCTCCCAATCCTCAGTGCTCAGTGGCTCCCATGAGCACCAAGCTCTTCTGTAGAGTGACTCTTCATCCAAAACCAGGTGTCCAGGCTCGGGACGGAAGGCAGAGACTATCAGCGGTCCCCCAGCATAGAATTCCAGATGTGTAAAGGGGCTCATGGCTGCCCCAAATAAAGACTATGTCCCCTGGCATAGGATTCCAGATGGACCCGTGGCTGCCCCAAATAAAGACTATGTCTCCCGGCATAGAATCACAGATGTGTAGATGGACCCATGGCTGCCCCAGATAAACACTATGTCCCCCGGTATAGAATTCCAGATGTGTAGATGGACCCATGGCTGCCCCAAATAGACTATGTCCCTGGCATAGGCTGGGGGTGTGGCTCGGAGGTAGAATGCCCCTGGGTTCAATTCCCAGTACCACACACACACACAAAAATACTGTTTGGAACTCCCAAGTTCCAAACTGTAAGCCTCTTCTAATGCTGCTCCCTCCCTGGAATACTCTTCTACTTATTGATACTTACTCTGAATTACAGCTTCAGCTCCTCTGCAAGTCACTTTGTGAACCCTCACGTTGGTTCCAGGGCCCCTCATTTAACACTTTCTCCACTCTATTGAAAAGCTTCCATACAGGCCAGTGTCTGGCGAGTAATTCAGTCCTAGTCCTTCTCAGCCTGTCGCCTGTGGGTCACGTGCATCAGGAGCTTGCTGGACCCGTCTATTCCTGACTGCTCTCATGCAGACACAATCACAGTCTCTGGGTGTCCCTCTGGGAATCAGAATTCCCGACATGTTCTCAGACAACCAATTTGTGCAGGAAAGTTTGCAAAGAATGGCCTTGTGCTGTGACCAGAGTCTGGGGGGACTGTAGCGTCCAGGAGTAGCAGGTTCCTTGCAGGGGATGACAGAGGGAGATGCCCATGCACTAGAGGGCGCTGTTCACAGGTGAGGAGACAGGGCTCACTCAGAATAAGCTCACACGGTCGGCAGTGACAGAGCTGGGATTCGAACCCACGTCTCTAGGACTACAAAATCCCTGTTCCTGACTACTTAGCTCTACTCTTTCTCCCCGCAAACCCCTTCATTTCTGACGCTGTCCCTGTGCCCTGAAGCTGTCCCTCGGTTTGCCTGGGGTGGAGGGGTCACATCCTGTCTGGCTCTCTGTCGTCTGATGTGGTGGTCATTAGTCATAATAGCTCAGCAGAGCACACTTAAGAGGAAGTACATTTGCATTTCAGCAGAAAAAAATTAAGTCAGGTTCATTTCCTTAGAGGACCGAATAGCAAGAATTCAGAAAAGGCCTTGGCTGGGTCTCAGTTACCAGAACATTTCCAGCTCCTTGGAGTCATCTATTTTCCCAGACACAAGACACAGGCAGCTAGTTCCACACCACTGCCAGCTGGATCTCTCCCAGAAAGGTCAGATCTGCAGGGAGAAGATGGTCATGGGCCTCCCTGGGCCGCTCCGCTGGGGCGGACAGTGCAAATAATTAATACTCAGTTGCTTATTAGTTTTTGAGTGCCTACCATGTGCTAGAGCAAGCCCCGGTCCCTCTCACAGAGAGCTCCAACCTTGTGGAGAAGCTGAGATGCCAGACAGAGAGGGCGGAGGGGGGGAGTACGAGAGGCAGGAGGGTGCAGAGCAGAGAGACTTTGCTGCAGATAGACTTTTTTTTTTTTTTTTTTTTTTTTTTTTTTT
>PVJS01016180.1:0-37847 GCA_004027185.1 Glis glis
CCCCTCCCCTTCCTTCTCTTCCCCCTCCCCTTCCTTCTCTTCCTCTTCTTCCTCCTTCTCCTCTTCTTTGCACCTGAAAGTCAGGTAGAACCGAAATTACTGTTTCAGGAAGACCATAATCATTATTGCTTTTTAATAATCAGATGCGGTAATAACTGTTGTTTCAGAAGGTCTAGATTTTTCTGTCAACTGAAAAAGTATTAGCGAGGAAATGAACATCACGCAATACCCCTGTCCACCTGTTTCTCTTGTCTGTAATGTTCTGATCTGTCTGTCTCACAGGGCAACCCTGGTGAGGACGGTGTTGATGGCTTGGATGGGGAACAGGTACAGACGTGTCTTGTTTTATGTTTTGCCCTCGACTAGTGTGGCATTGACACTCATAGAGCGACCATAGCTTTTCCTGATCAGTTCAGAAATTTTAACGTGCATATTTGACAGTGTTTAAAGCTAACCTGTGTTACTTGTCCTTATTCCTCAAATACAAGGACCCTAAAAACTTTAACCTTATTATATATTAGTGTGCAATACTTTATTTCCAACTTATTTCTGTTAAATTCTACCAGTTGGACATTTTATTGTTTGATACAGTCAATGCTAATCTAGCTATACCCTCATACTTACATACCAGTAAGTATGAGGGTATTGATACCTTCCTTTCAGTATTATTGATGCCTTCAAAAGAAAATAGAAGCCAGGCGTGGTGGTACATGCCTGTAGTCCCAGTACTTGAGAAGCTGAGACAGGAGGATTGCAGATTCAAGGCCAGTCTCAGCAACTTAGCGAGACCATCAGCAAATTAGGAAGACCCTGTTTCAAAAAAAAAAAAATAAATAAATAAAATAGGGCTGAGGGTATGGCTCAGAGGTAGAATATCCCTGGCTTCAACCCCCAGTACAACAACAAAACACAAAACAAAAACAAAACAAAAAACATGGATAGATCATATTTCTTTTGCCTAAGGTACAACTTGTAGAATTTTCTTTAGTGAAGGTCATTTCACTGTAAACTGCCTTGGCTTTTGTTTCTCTGAAAATCTCATTATTTTACTCTTTTTCTTGAAAGATAGCTCACTGGGTAGACAATGCTGTGTTGATGGTTATCTTCTGTCAGCACTCTGAAAATGTAATTTCCTAGTCTTGTGGCTTTTATTGTTTTGTATCTTTCATTATTGATGTTAAAGAAGTTATCTGTCAAAATAATTATTCCTTTGAAAGCAACACATAAAAAATATGTATGAGGCTGCTTTAAACATTTCCCTTTGTTTTTTCATTTTTTTTGACAGTTTCAGCGTTAAACTGTGTCTAGGTGTGGATTTCTTTTTATTTATTCTGCTTGGGGCTTGTTAGGCTATTGAAAATCTGAGTATTTGTTTTCTGTGAATTTTAGAAAATCCTTAGAAGATTCTCATATTGAAATTTCCATCTTTCCTATTGTGTTAGTTAGCTTTCCATCATAGGGAGCGGGCTGTCCAGAGTATGTAGTCGGTCATGCTGTCTTGGTAAAGCAGCTCCCTGTCCTTGGCTAAAATGAGAAACTACATGAACAAAGTTTCTGGAGTGACTAATAGAACAAAGATTCTTTGTATGTTTATTTTTATTCTCTTAGGGTAATCCTGGTATCCCAGGGTCATCTGGAGAAAAAGGAAATCGGGGAAATTGGGTAAAGTATGAGGGTATTCTGTTCATATTTCTACTGGATATGCTGATATGAACAGCTAATTAATTAATTTGTGGTACTGGAGATTGAACCCAGGGACATTCTACCTCTGAGCTCCACCCCCAGCCCTATTTTATTTTTTATTTTAAAATAGGGCCTCCTTAAGATGCTGAGGTTGGTCTTGATCCTCCTGTCTCAGCCTCCCATGTACTGGGATTATAGGCATGTGCCACCTTGCCTGGCATCAATAGTTTATTTTTAAACGGTGGGAAAGAAACATCTAAATACTAGTTTAAATGCTAAATTGAGAGTTCAAGGGCAATAAGGATTAGATAACAAAAAGCGTTACTTAAGGTCTGACTCTGCTGATAGTGAAGTGAGCACTGTAAATCCAGAGACTTCACCTTTTGTACTTTAGGACACTACTTGTGTCATCTCTAGCTTTCATGGTTTACTGCTGCAGATGATGAAGTCTTACATACAAGACCGTTCGTCTCGGTCAACATTCTCACAGATACAATCCAAACAACTGACCACACAGCTTAGAGGAAGGCTTATTTGCTCACAGTGTTTTGGAGATCTCAGGGTTTCAGTCCATGTCAGGCTGGATTACATCTGCAGAGCTCAGGGCATGGTAGAGGGAAGCAGAGAGAGGGAGAGGAAGGGCTCTGTTCCTACATCATGGAGGTGGGAAGCAAGAGCGAGCAAGCAAGGGGATTCAAAGACAAAAGCACAGTCCCTCAGGCCATAACCCTAGGGACCCACCTTCTCCAGCCACACCCCATCTGCCTAGGTTACCACCCAGTGATGAGATTATAACCCTCTTAACTTAATTGCATCAACTCTGAACATTGATACATGAGCTCTTCAGGGGACATTCTATATCTAACCATAACACCGTTTAACCACATTTGTCATTTATCTTGATTAAGTCAAATGGTACTACTCATTGTCCCCTGAATGTTCCCTATGCCTGCCCACCTCTGAATCTTAGCTCACGCAGGTGCCCCTCCTGGAATACCTTTCCCCTAGTTCCATCTTAAGTGCTTATTTGCATATCACCCTTTTTTCAAAGTCCAACTCCTTTCTTTCTGGCTCCTGATAGATTCCCTGATCATGTTAGTCTGTAGTGGTATCTCCCATTTCTATATTCCTACAACTTTCATTATTTGTATGATCTGCTTGGTTGTGATTTCACATTGCCTTATGCCATAATTTTATTTATATATAAGGAAGGATGATACCTGGCATATATACTGCGGCTCTCCCTCCCTGTGCCCATGGCAGACATTACTAATTGAGCACAGAATTCAACATGGCTGAAGGACCTATGTCAACACAGTACTATGATTAGCTTTTGTTGTTTGATAGGATTAGCTATGAGGTGAAATTTATTTACTTATCCTTCTTTGTACTCATGAAATAAGAGTAACGTTCTTACTCTAACAATTAATAGTGTAGCTTGACTTCCTGTTAAATGAAACAGGGAGAGTGAGTAGACACAGCTCTTTGTAGAGGCTGGATTTCCATACAGAAATTTGTGTATCAGATTTTGGGGGAAGGTGGAGGGCACCATACTTCCTTAATACTGCAGAGCTTTAAGTTTCAAATGAATTTAGTTAGATTCAACAAATTCCTGCCAAAATGCCTCTTAAGTGTGGGACATTTTGCTACACACAAGGTAGGGTTCAAGATAAATAAGTCATGGCTAATTATGACCAACAGAGAGATTATTAACCTATGCAGGAGATAATTTATCAAGCATCTGTTGTAAACTAGGCGTGACTTAGAATGGGAAGCAAAACAGGCATGCCCCTGTATCTCAGGACTGGCCTCTACAGGGATAAGGAAATATTAATGAAATAATCATGGTCTAGATGCAAGATGATCATTAAGATATGTGCACAGAGAGGGATGAGACAGGAGAGCTGAGCCAGTTTGTGCAACCAGGAAGTGGAAATGGAATGAAATTTATTTATCTTTAATACTTGAGCGCATTTGCAATTACACATCATAGTGAAGTTCAGTGTGATACAAACATACCTGTTTCCCTCCGCATCCTGCTCCACCCCCCTTCCTCCCTCCCTGTACATGTTAGTGAAATTGATAGTAATACCTTTATATATTGTCATACTGTTATTTTTCCTTCCTCAATCCTCCTCTTTCCCATCCCTAACTCCCTCCCCCAGTCCCCTTCCACTATTCTACTGGTCTCTCTCCACATTTTTAAAAGTCCCTTATGTTTCCTGTTTTCTCTCCAGCTTCTGCATAGGAGAGAAAATATATAACCCTTGATTTTCTGAGACTGGTTGATCTCACATAGCATCTCACATGTATTACTATAGTATTCTAACTTACATGCTGGAGGGTGGAGAGGACCCGGCACTCTAGGGAACACAGGGAATCAAGATTTATTTATTTATTTTTTACTCAGATCTCTATGAACAGGAAAGGGAGAGAGACACAGGGTATTTCAGCGTAAGGAAGAGTCACAAGGAAAGGCTTGGAGTTAGGGGAACTCAGCATAGGAGAAACAAGGACTCCAAGTTGGCAGCAGTAGAAGATGAAACAAAAAATATAAAGCATGGGAGGACAGTCACTTTAGTGCTATGTGTAGGACCGTTTTTTCCCGCTGAGTAACCAAGGGCTACTGGAGGTTTCTGGACAAGGGAGAGACATGTCCGAAGCTACAGGTTTGAGAGATTACTCTGGAAGCCCAGCTAGACCACTCGTCAGTATCTTTCCAAAAGAATTAAAGTCAGAGTACTATAGTTATCCATGAATATCTATGTTTATGGCAACACAATCAGCCATATTATGGAACCGAAAACAGAGGAATGGATAAAGAAAATATGGTATATACACACAGTGGAGTTTTACTCAGCCATAGAGAAGACCACATTATGTCATTTGCAGGAAAATGGATGGAACTAGAGCATATTATGCTAGGTGAAATCAGCCACTTTCAGAAAGTCAAGGGTTATATGTTTTCTCTCATATGCGGAAACTAGAGAGAAAATAGGAAACAAAAGGGAGTTCAGATAAATGAGGAAAGAGACCATTAAAGTGGTGAAAGGGGGTTGGGGGAGGGAGGTATGGAGGAGGAAAAGGAAGATTGAGGAAGGAAACAGTTCAAATAATTCCGTGTGCACATATGAAGGTATCTCTACCAATCCCACTAGCCTGTGCGGGGAGGGCGGCCGAGGTGGGTGGGGCTCGAGGGAAACACGCCAAGTGCCGCGTGCACGTATGTTTATATCGCTTTGAATCTCACTAGGATGCATAATTGCAATGCACCAACAAAAGTCTGGAGACAGTGACACATGTTTTCTCTGTCATTTTAGGGCGTGACAGGACCACCAGGACATCCTGGAGCGCACGGAGAGCCTGGGTTACGGGGAGAGCCTGTGAGTGACGGCTGGGGGATTTCTTCTGCTCTTATTGCAGAACTTGAGAACAACATGTCTGCTTGTGGCACACAGGCGAAGAGCAATTTATTATTCATTAATGAGGCATCTGCTCAGCCTGTCTTTTCTGCATTGCAACAAACAAGAGATTTTGGAGTAAAACCCATCTCGGAGAAGGCGTGGGCTCATAAAGAGGTTGGGGTTTTAATTGCACTGGGTATCTGGGATTCTGAGCAGGTCTGGACGATAAAAAGGGTCCACTTCAGTTGTGCTTTTCTTTCTTTCTAGAACTTTTCTTGCAATATCTTTTCCCTTTTTTTTTGCTGTCCATTTGAGTAATCAAACTTTATTTTCTCAGGGGGATCCTGGTACTGATAGCTACCTCCAAGGCCCTAAGGGAGAAAAAGGAAGGCGTGGGCGCCAGGTAGGGTGGCCTCTGTTTGCTTGGGGTGATGGGGATGGATGCTTGCTGGTTCAGAAAACGGGGCATTCTGGTTAGCTCGGCCTAGGAAACCAGAGAGCAAGCCTGTGGGCTGCCATTGTCCATGGAGACAGGAGCCCTGACTGCTCATCTTTGCGTATGTCCTTGTCCTTGTACCCTTTAGTATAGTTTTATTTCCTGTGCACATCCTCTCTCCCACCACATGAGTCACACTTTGCAAGTTACCTCTTTTGTTGTGGTTTCCTCCTTACCAAAACGAAAGCAGACTCAGTGACTGTACGCTTTATTTATTTACTTATTTTTATAGTTTTATTGGTGCATTATAGTCTCGTATCATAATGTAGTTCATAGTGATAGGGACATAGATGCACACAGCACTTGGTGGGTGTCCCCTGGCACCCGCTCCACTCCCTCCCCTTCCCCATACATGATATTGGGATTGTCATTGGTATTCTCACATATATACATAATGCCAGTGGAAGTGTTTCCTTCGTTAAGTCTCCCTCTCCCCTCCCCTCCCCGAGACCCCCTCCCTCACTCCATAGGGGTTTCCCTCCAGTATCTAAAGTCCCTCTTGTATCCCGATTACTCCCTAGTTTATGTATGTGAGAGAAAACATATGACCCTTCACTTTCTGTGACTGGCTAGTCACACTTAACATTCTCCAGGTCCATCCATTTTCCTCCAAATGACATAATTTCGTTCTTCTTTATTGCTGAGTAGAATCCCATTGTGTGTGTATCCCATAATTTTGTGATCCATTCCTCTGTTGATGGACACCTAGGTTGGTTCCATGATTTGTAAAACTTGAAAGACGCTCACAATCGTTACGCTGCTGGCATGTAGCTGGTGCTGGTTGATGGGAATTGGGTCCTAGCCCTATTTTAAGATGAGATCTTTGTCTAGTTCTAAAGACGAAGCATCATGACAGAAGGTACCACAGAGGGAAAAAGACTTGTTATCTTGACAGATGCTAATTTTTTGGAAGCCCATTTTAGACTTTTATGTCCCAGACATCAGTGCTATGTGTATGTATGTCCCTGTCACTCTGAACTACGTTATGATGTGAGACTACAACGAACCAATAAAAGCATATATATATATATATATATATATATATATATATATACACACACACACACACACACACATATATATATATATATAAAATAAAATCATATATATATAAAGTACATAATTCTTTTTTTGAGGTTTTGGGGATTGAACCAAGGGGATTATACCTCCAAGCTACACCCCCAGCCCTATTTTTTGTTCTTTATTTTGAAACAAGGTCTCACTAAGTTGCGGAGGGCCTCACTAAGTAGCTGAGGCTGGCCGTGAACCTGCGATCCTCCTGTCTCAGCCTCCCAAGTACTGGGATTACAAGCGTACACCACTACGCCTCTCTAAATGCATAATTCTGAAAAAAATGATTAAAATAAACCAAGAGCCTCAGTCCTTGTATCTCATCATTCCTAATCTCCAGGAATGAGGTCTTTGTAGCAAAAGATGTGCAACTAGACATGAACCTCTACTTCAAACTCCAATTCTCCTCCCTTGATTGTTGCTTGTTATCATCCATGTTATTACGTTCAGGTCCTGAGCTAGGTTCAGTCTGTAACAATACCATTACTATGTAGCTATATGAGAAAACCACCAGGACTTGCTGCAAGAACATCTCAGCCTGTCGCTAATCATAGTTGTTTTGGACAAACCCCATTGAGTATGTTCCCTATGATGAAGTCAGAGAGTCCCGTGAATGACCATTCGATTGTCTATAGGGTTGAGCTAAGGGGTTGACACAAGAGCAACTCTCAACCCATGGGGGCCCCAGTTTCTTCATCCGTAAGATGGTGACAGTAGAGAAACCATCAGTTTCCACGAGTTAGCATGGGAAGAAAAGGTCATGATCGGTGTATACACTGAGCCTGGTTCCATGGTTTGCTCAAGGTGTGCTGCCGGGGAGGAACCGGGGCCTCAAGACAAGCCATCCAGGACAATCACAGCCACAGCGAGAGCCTTCTGCTCACAGCTGCCAGAGGTCCCTGTCCCTGACTCTATCCAGGCTTAACCTTGAGCATCAGACCCCTGAATGGTGTGTGCAAACAAACCGTAGCCCTCTGAGGCAGTGCCGTGTCATATTGAATTTGTGTTCTTCATGGTTTCTGCTTCCATGCTGGGCTCAAAAAGCATGCTAATTAAATATCCTTTGAATAGACTTGGATGAGAGACGTTACTCCCGCCAGGCGCATAAGCCTGCCCCTGAGGATGCAGACCTTCTTGTCCCAGTGCTATGGGAAGACTGACCTCTAGGGGGCAGTCTCTCCTTGGTATTATTTCTGAGATAGCTGAGGAGCAGATCCAGTGTTGAAA
This sequence comes from Glis glis, assembly GCA_004027185.1. Classification (NCBI taxonomy): domain Eukaryota; kingdom Metazoa; phylum Chordata; class Mammalia; order Rodentia; family Gliridae; genus Glis; species Glis glis. The sequence continues at coordinate 7,882 of PVJS01016180.1, forward strand.
TTTGGAGGGGGAAGGGTCCCTGATGAAGCGCTCTTTCCAACCAAGACGAGGAGCTTTATTATGGGGAAGGAGTGGATCAGAAGTGTTGCTTTCACACGCCTCACTGGTGTGACTGACACTTCTGGGAAGAACGAAAAACCAAGTCAACCTTTTGGAGAGGCAAGAGGCTACTGATGAAGGAGGAGCTACACTTTTTATTTCATTTCATTTTACTTTAGTTGATTCAATTTTTTAAAATATACTTTTGTTGGTGCATTGTAGTCTCACGTCATGATGTAGTTCAGAGTGCTAGTAACAGACATGCACACAGCACTCAGTGGCTGCACCCCGGCTCCCTCCCTACCCCCTCCCCTTCCCCATACAGGATATTGAGACTGACCTTGGTAATTTCATATTATGTACATAGCGTGATCGTGATCCAAATTCAGTAGCCGCCAGGTGTGGTGGCGCACGCTTGTAATACCAGTACTTGGGAGGCTGAAACCGGAGGATCTGGGTTCTCAGCCAGCCTCAGCTACTTGGTGAGGCCCTCTGCAACTTAGTGAGACCCTGTTTCAAAATAAAGAATAAAAAATAGGGCTGGGGGTGTAGCCCGGAGGTAGAATGCCCCTGAGTTCAATACCCAGTACTGCAAAAAAAAAAAAAAAAAATTAGTAGCCACATGGAGCTAGCAACTTCTGTATTGGACAGTCCAAATATAAAGAATAACGTGGTGGCGCACGCTTGTAATCCCAGTACTTTGGGAGGCGGAGACCGGAGGATCCGGGTTCGCGGCCAGCCTCAGCTCTCTCTCTCTCTCTCTCCCTGTCTCTCTCTCTCTCTCTCTACCTAGTGAGGCCCTCCACAACTTCGTGAGATCCGGTTTCAAAATAAAGTATAAAAAAATAGGGCCGGGGGCGTAGCGTGGAGGTAGAACGCCCCTGCATTCAATCCCCGGTACCGCAAAAAAAAAAAACCAAAAAAACAAACAAACAAAAAAAAACCCAGAAGCGTGTGGCCTCTGCCCTTATCTTCCCTTTATCTCTTTCATTTTAGGGCGGTTCCAGTCTTAATGGACTTCAGGGGGCGGCAGGAGCTGTGGGCCCTCTGGTAGGTGTGATGCAGGCAGGCGGGTGTGCTTCCTCTGCTGTGTGGAAGAGGGAGGTGGCTGGGTGAGGATTGCTTTGCTCCCTGTCTGAGGTCTCTGCTTCCTTCCATTCTTAGGGGTCCCGAGGAAGACGAGGTCTGCCAGGGTTGAAGGTCGGTACTCTCTGGAGACTTGGTCTTTGTGTCACACATATGGCTACTTTTGTATTTCTCTCTGAGGCCCTGGGGAATGGTGTTGGGCCTTTGGGGGTTGTATGGGGATCGCTGGGAAGTTACCATGGAGACCTTTTCATGAAGAAAGGAAAGTTTATATGGTTCTTTGTCTCCTCCGCAACCTGCTATAATATTTCATTTAGCATGTTGAAAAGATGCTAATGAGCCGGGCGTGGTGGCGCACGCTTGTAATCCCAGTACTTGGGAGGCTGAGACCTGAGGATCCCGGTTCGTGGCCAGCCTCAGCTACTTAGGCCCTCCACAACTTAGTGAGACCCTGTTTCAAAATAAAGAATAAAAAATAGGACTGGGGATGTCGCTCGGAGGTAGAATGCCCCTGGGTTCAATCCCCAGTGCCAAACCCCCCCCCCAAAAGATGCTAATGTCTTAGAGAAGGGCTTTCACTGCTGATGTAATGACTTTGTTCCGTTTAAAGAAGTGAGACTTCCCGTGGGTGCATAGGTAACCTCACAGTGTTTGGATAAAGGAAAAGGGTTGAGCCATTTCCAACGGAGAGATGGTGTGGTTTGATGGTGGGCTGGGAGATGTGCCTATTTTACTTAGGATTTTACTTGGTGAAGGATCCTATTTTACGTAGTATTTATCTAGCACTAGGCACTGTACTAGACTTTTGTTTATATTATCTCATGTAAATTTTTCCACAGCCCCTTGAGAGTTTTTTATGGGTAAGAGAGGAAATACAGACTTAGCCAAGTGAAGTAACTCATCAGAGGCCCCACAGCGAATGATTGCTGGAGACAGGATTCAAATCTCATGTCTGATTGCAAAGACCATGATGGTCTTTGAAATCTTTGTACAAAACAAGTAGTTTACGTAGACTTCTCTCTGATGTAATCTGATCGTACTTGGCTTATATTTTTGCTAGCTTTCTCATGATTTAGGGATGGGGAAGAAATGAGATCGACTTGTTTCCATTTTCTATTGATTTCATACTATGGGGGATGAAGATCTAACTTTTTACCCCATCCACTTGCTTCTCCACACGTCCCCCAACCATCCTTGCAATATATCCGTTTTCTCCAATTTTGGTCAAATGATGACAAGGCAAATATTATTTACGGCTTTATAATTTTCGTTTCCCTTCTTTACCATTTGTTATGTGTGTTATCTGTACCTATTAGTAATTAATCATAAAGCTCATTGAGAGAAGTAATAAACTCCCAATATATTAAAACATGTGAGAATTCTTTCTTTCTTTTCTTTTCCCTTCCTCCTTCCCTCCCTCCCTCCCTCCCTCCCTCCCCCCTCCCTTCCTTCCTTCTTTCCTTCCTTCCTTCCTTCTTTCTGTAGTACTAGGGATTGAACCCAGGGGCATTCTACCTCCGAGCTACACCCCCAGCCTTTTTTATGTTTTGTTTTGAAACAGGGTCTCTCTAGGTTGCTGAGAGTCTTGCTACATTGCTGAGACTGTCCTCGAACCTGTGATCCCCCTGTCTCAGCCTCCCAAGTACTGGCATTATAGGTGTGCACCACCAGGCCCAGCCCGGTATATTTCTTAATATAACAACAGTCTGAACTTTAACATACAGAGCTGCTGGGTTTTCATAAATGTCACATTATGAAAGTCACTAATGTGATATGCATATTAGTTCACATTTGACAATCCGGGTCAACTTTCTAGCTACCTTCCTTTCAAAACTTGGTTCCTAGTTATAAATCTAGAAACCAGCTCTTGAACAGCATAACAATAATGATGAATAGAAGTTCCATATAGGTTTTTCAAAACTTAAGAAGCATAGGTAATTTGATCCACATATCGATTAATTCTAAGCTGGAGGTTTTTGCTTTTTGCACATCTATGAAGAATCATCGATCCAGTCTGTATTTGAGGAACATGAAAAAAAGCGGCAGAATAATTCACAAAATTGGTCTTATCCTCAATCTTGGAAAATGTAGCTTTTCTGCAGAAATGAGAATATTGCTTTAGGGGAGAAGTACGGAGGAAATGACAAACGAATCATTTTAACAATTCACCCTTTGCCTAGAGAGCTAGATCAGTGCTCTAAGAGCGAACCTACAGGGGTTTTATTTATTTATTTTTGTACTGGGGATGGAACCCAGGGGCATTCTGCTACACCTCCAGCCCTATTTTATTTCTTTTTTTTTTTTTTGTGGTGCTGGGGATTGAACGCAGGGGCGTTCTACCTCCGCGCTACGCCCCCGGCCTTATTTTTTTATACTTTATTTTGAAACCGGGTCTCACGAAGTTGCGGAGGGCCTTGCTAAGGAGAGAGAGAGAGAGAGAGACAGGGAGGGAGGGAAGGAGAGAGAACGCTCACGTGCGCGTGCGCATGCGCGAGCTGAGGCTGGCCGCGAACCCGGATCCTCCGGTCTCCACCTCCCAAAGTACTGGGATTACAAGCGTGTGCCACCACGCCCGGCTTATTTCTTATTTTAAAACAGGGTCTTATTCAGTTGCTGAGACTGGCTTCGAATATGTGATCCTCCTGTCTCACCCTCCCAAGTACTAGAATTACACCATGCCTGACCCCATAGGGTGTCAAAGCATTTTCTCTGATTTTCTCACGTGCTTTGTGTCCCTCTGTCCCTGCGTGTCATGAGTGTTCAACGTCCTGATATCTCGCATGGGATAAGGGTTCTGGACACCAGTGTGTACTTGGTCTGTATACCTGAAGGAGAGGGCTGGGCTTTCAGGAACCAGTTATTATACAAAAGAGGAGTTTGGGCTACTGATGGTGCTTTCCCTTCCATTTCTAGCTGAGATGTTGAAAAGAGATGTGTGGAGTCTGGGAAAGGCATCGAGAATCTGGTCTTGCATTTCCCCAGCCTACGTGGGAGCCCTTAGCACCACCTTTGGGGAGGATTAGTCACAACCAGTCAAATCTTTTTGGAGTCTTTCCCTTGGGCTTTCACGGGCCGTCTTGCAGGGAAGGCTGCTTTCAGTAGGTGCACTAAGGACACCTGGTGGACTCACCGTGTTGAATTCATTTCACAGGGCGTGCTTGGAGAGTCCGGTGAACGGGGCCACCAAGGAGAGCCTGGGTATCCAGGCCCACAGGTGGGATCAGAGAACTTGTTTTAAGCATTATCATTCCTAGCACATGTTAATTGTACAAAATAATGGGTTTCATTGATACAATTTCATGCATGCATATAACTGAACTTGGCTTGGTTTTTAACCCTGAAGGATATTTGTTGGAAACTAACTTGATCATTTGATAGGAATTCAAATCAAAATGGCCTTGGATACCCTTCCTTTTAGGGCCTCCCAAAGCAAATGGGAAGATCAAACCACAACAGTTAGTATTTATTGATCTCTATGTCCTAGATCCTACACCCAACACTTGTATTAACTCATTCGATCCTTCATTGGGTGTGGGTGGGGGTCTTGTTATCCCCATTTCACAGGGAAGAAGTGGAGAGAGGATGGAGAAGTTAGGGGAAATTGGCCATGTTACATAGCTAGTAAGTGATGAGTTGGGATTCACACTCAGGCAATCTAGTTAGAAAATCTATGTTCTTAATTATCCCCTCTGAAGCTGTATATTTGAATTACTCAAATAATATTTAATTCATGAAAATTGTATTCCACATGACAGGAAAGCCCAGCAAAGTGTTTATTGAGTATCTGTTATACACAAAACACTCTTCTAATAGACTTGAGACATTCAGACCATTAAGGCAGGGGTCTTGCCCTCAAGGACTTCAGCCCAGTGTGTGTGTGTGTGTGTGTGTGTGTGTGTGTGTGTGTGTGTGTTGTATCCAATAATAGCTGGAGATTTGAACTTCCACCCAGTTCTTTTGGAGTCCTCTAAGCATAAACCAAATCCATCATTCTCTAAGCCTTCTGGAAATATATAATATATCCCTCTCTATATATACATATATACATACATATATATATATATATATATATATCTCCAAATTATTTCTGAGCACCCTCAACGGAAGAACTTTAAATCAATAAATTTTACTCATATTAAATCATTCTCCATAATTAAACTCCTGTGTCAGATGACAATTTGAGAAAGTTTCTGCTGATTTTTGACTTGACAACAGCACTAAGGAAAGACATGGGTAATCACAGTGCAGTCAGAAATTGTATTTATTTTATGATGGAAAAATAGTGTCTGAGCTCAGGGGGAAACAACTAAAAGGTATCTGTTTTTTCCATTTTCTTTTTGATCACTGGTTAATTCAGATTTGGACCCCCTGCCACTGTTGTGTCTCTGCTTCCCGCTCTTCATCCACTTTATTGTGCTTCTGGGTGAAAGAGATGCAGGCCCCGCTGGGAGCTCTGAGCAAGATAATCGATTAAAGCTTTCCTTAATTCTCGCCTTCCCCTGGGATGTGGGCGTGAGGGTCTATTTAAATAGATGATTGTCAATACCTTATGTAGCAGGAAGGAAGCCAGGATCACTGATTCTATTGGGAAATCATTTCTCAGAAAAACTGGAGAAAAATTAAAATGTCCAAAACCAGTAAGATAAAATAGATGGGAGAGAAAATGAGCAGCTCCCCAGCAACGTAGTCGATGAGAGTAAGTCACTTAAATATGCCTTTGGTTCTTGATAAAAACAAAACCAAACACATGCACTCTCATCCTTAGTGTGTGTGTGTCAGGAAGAGGTCAATTTTTCAAAGGAGTCAATATTCTAGCTGCCCTTCTCATCCCTCTTTTAGGATTTAACATTAGTTAGGTGAATTAAAATAAAAAAGCAATGTTCTCAAACTTGAGTGCTCAACAGGTTCAACTGGAGAGATTATTAAAGCTATAGTATTATTTGGAATCTCACTATGATGTATAGTTACAACGCACCAGTAAAAAATTTCAAAACGCATAGGACTCACGTTGCATACTGTGGATGCGGGAGTTTGGAGTGACAGAGTCGCGGGCGCCTCCGCCTACAGAGACCACCCAACTCAGGTTTGATGAACGAGACAGCGATGGCTCAGGCCGCCTTCATTTGCGCTTGTGTAGGCCCCTGAGATGATTTTGTGGTTATGTGGAATATAAATGGCTCTATCGAAATTGTCTGAATTTTAATTATTACTTTTGAACCAGGGACTGAGAGGAAGGCAAGGACCACCAGGAAAGTTTGGACAAAAAGGGCTAGTGGGTGCCCAGGTAGGTTTGAACAGCAAATAAGTATGATACAGTGAGTTAACAATGGTCGGTTTACACCCCTGAGTGTTTGGGGTGAACAAGAGAGCACTACACTGTGTGCTCTGGGATCTGTGGGCGTCGGGGTCTCTAGAAAAGCGAAGTTGATGCAGTGGGCATTGAGCATCAGCTATGTCCCCACTTCTGCTCTGGGCGTATTGTGGGAACATAGGGCTCAATGAGGTATGAGTTTGAACTTCAAAGGTATGTAAGACAAGCTCAGATTTATCTTTAGTGTAAAACAAAATTATAGTACTATAAAAAAGAGGTATAAATAGCAAATCTGCTTCTCATAAATATATAAGGAAGAATCTCAGTTCTGTAGATAACAAAACTTTGGCTCAGGGAGATAAAATGACTTCTCATCCAGATAGGAAGTGGTAGAACTGTCCTCCAACTTGAATTTTTTTATTCTTTAAGTCTTGGGGATTGAACCCAGGGGTGCTCCACCATGGGGCTGCATCCCCAGCCCTTTTTATTTTTTATTTTGAGACAGGGTCTTGCTAAGTTGCTCAGGCTGGCCTCTGACTTGTGATCCTCCTGTCCCAGCCTCCCAAGGACTGGAATTACAGTCGTGTGCCATCAAGCCCAGCCAACTCGAATCTTACTAGTGCCCACTCTACTCCCCACCTAATTTCCTAGTGGTTCCTAGAAGGGTCAGACTGAGACAGATAATCAGAGTGGCTTTGTAAGGAACGGAGTATTTGAGACAGCCAGAGACCTGAGCAGCAGGATTTGGGGCAGGAATGAATCTATCTGGAGACTCAAAATAGCAGCTACAGGCTGGTCAAAGCCATAGTTTTGTCTTCATTCTCTCCCTTGGTCAGGAAAAATCTAGCCCCTGTAACTTACTGTAGAATCTAGCCCCTGTAACTTATTTCAAATCTCACTTGAAAATATTGTCTATTTGAAATAGCTCTAAGTCCAGGCTTTTGTCCTCCTGGTCTTTTGATCAAATCATGTTTACTCCTCTAGTGTACAACTAATTCTTCTAATTCTCAGTATGTGGTAGATGTGGCCTCTTGCAGAGTACACCTTAATCCCCCATCCCAAACCCCAGTCCAGAGTTTAAATGTATATAATATATATAATATATAATGTATATAAGCCAGGCGTGGTGGCACATGCCTGCAGTTCTAGTACTTGGAAGACTGAGACAGGATGTTTGCAGGTTTGAGCCAGCCTCAGCAACTTAGCAAGACCCTGTTTCCAAATAAAAAATAAAACAGGGCATGGGGTGTAGCTTGGTGGTAGAATGCCTCTGGTTCAATCCCCAGCACCACAAAACAACAATGACAAAAAGGAAAAAAAATTATATAATATACATTTTGTATGTTGGAGGATAAAAGTAATTGTATTAAACATTAAAGGCTAAGCTTATATCTCCAAGGTGGTTCATAAGCATATTGCCAATTCCAGACCATTTCAATAATATAGGTATTCCTTGACTTATGAGGGGGCTACATCCCAGATGAACCCATCATAATTTGGAAATATCATTAAGTCAAAAATGCATATAATAGATCTCACCTACCAAACAGCTTAGCTTAGCAACAGAGGGCACCACAGGATGTTAGCCATTTACCCTCCTGATGACATGGCTGTCAGGGGGTATGGCTCTCTGATGCTACCCAACATCACGAGACAGTATTATACCATATATCGCTAGCCCAGGGAAAGATCAAAATTCAAAAGTTGAAGTATGGGTTTTTACCAAATGTACATTACTTTTGCACCATTATAACATCAAAAAATTGTTAACTCAAGCCACTGTAAGTCGGGAGCCATTTGTAACAAGAGAGTCTGATGGTAAACATTATGGCCTTAGCGTGACTTTGGTCATGGTGTCCTTGCAGGGGAATCCTGGGCCTCCAGGGCCAAATGGCTCCGAAGGGAGAGCAGGGCCAAGAGGAATGAAGGTAAATGTCAGAGAACATGCTCTCTCTCCATTGCAACTTGGGGTCCCCCTTGGGCTCTCATATAAATCTTGCCTTACTTCATCATTTCCGGCATCTGTTTCTGAGGCTATTGACCACCCTTTCCCTTAGAGCTGGAGAGATGGATACAGAGAAGGAAAGACACCTAGAAAGGTGGGTCACATAGATCAGCAAAGACATGTTAGCAGAGAGATACATATATGGGTTTGCTGCAAACGGATTTACAAACCCACACCTAGAAAAAAAGCCACAGTAATAAAATAGCCTGTGATTCGTGCTGCGGAGCTGGTTTTGCTAGTTGGCAGCACCAAGACCCCTACGGTGTTTGTGAGTTATCCCTCTTTAACAAAGCCAGAAGAGGCCCTGAACGGAGCCTTTAGACTCTTGGGTGATGCCGCAGGCCTTGACGTGAGCAACTGAACCGTCTCTAAGGAGGATGGCACAACACTGTACACTCAGGGGGAAAGTTAATTCCATCTTTTTCCTTTATTATAAAAGGGGGAGCTTGGCGATGCAGGAGAGAGAGGCCCAGGAGGCCCACCAGGACCAAGAGGGAAGCCTGTAAGTATAGTTTCTCTGTTTTGAACTCTCGACAGAATTTCTTGTTTGGTATTTGTTCTTGTTTCATATAAAAATCAACTCCTCCTCCTCCTCTTCTTCTTTTTGGTACTGGGGATTTGGTACCAGGGGCATTATACCTCTGAGCTACACCCCCAGCTCTTTTTATTTCAAAACAAGGTCTCACTATGTTGCTAAGGCTGGCTCGAACCTGTGATCCTCCTGTCTTAGCTTTTCAAGTACTGGGATTACAGGTGTGTGCCACCATGTGTGGCTGGGGATCTCCCTCCTTCCCTCCTTCCCTCCCTCCCTCCCTCTCTCTTTCTGTACTGGATTGAACCCAGGGGCATTCTAGACCCCAGCCCTATTTAATTTGAAACAAGGTCTTGCTAAGCTGTTGAGGGTAAGTTGCTGAGGCTGGCCTTGAATCTGTGATCCTTTTATCTCAGCCTCCCAAGTACTGGGATTATAAGCATGCCTGGTGGGGATATCTTTCTTGAAGGTGACATTTCAGGACTGTCAGAGGGGGACATCTCCTAAATACACCGTTGTGTCTCTGGGGTTGCAGATGCTGAGGCCCTGCATGTCTTTGGCAGGGAGAAAATAGAGTAACAGCAAGTGGCCCTCATTTACCCCCTCCCCAAAGAAGTCATTGTTGGCAATCTTCTTTTTATTTTTTCCTAATCTTTCAAACTTTTCTAATTAGTTCATAGGAAGGTTCTTTGTGTTTTCAACTTTTAAATTTCCCTCTCAGTTGATCCACTTGGTTTAGGGGCAGTCTTCTTTCATTCAGACCAAAGCACCCACAAGGTTCTGAATTCACCCTTTATTACCGGAAGCTCGCAATCTATGGGGATAGATGCTAAGATGCCCAGTACTCTTACCATGGTTTCCATCAGTATTATCAACACCACCGTTTACTCTACCATCACTGCCTTCAGCAATTTACCACCCTACCTCCACCAGTCACCTCTGCCACCATCACTGCTACCATGACCATTACTTGTCACATGACAACCATCGTTTCCACCACCACGACCTCCATTGTTGCCGCCATCGCCATTGCTACCACCACCGCCATTGCTACTACCACCACTACCACCACCACCACCACGTCCCTTCTGCAAGCACCATCTTTACTATCGCCAGTAGTGGTAACAGCAGCTACATTAGCAGCACATTCTCACTTCCTTTTCCTGACAACCGTACCACGGAGACATTATGCTCATTCCCATGTTACAGAGGAGGACACAGAAGCTTAGAGAGGTGAAGCAACTTCCCCAGGGTCAGCCATGCAATCAGTCTTGGCGCTCAAATAAAAATTCAGGTCTGTGCATTGAACCCTTAAACTACATTGCCCCCATCCCGACCTTTTTCTCTAAAGTCTGTCTTTATCCTTGGAAATTTACCTCTTCTGGAGCTCCTTTCTTTGCTATTTTGTCCTGCAGGGAAGCAAGTTTAGTCCAAGGGCAGCTTTGCACAGCAACGTGGCTTCCTCCAACCCTGGTATCATCTTACTGATGTGTAGAACCTTGTTGCAGAGGGCATTTAGGAAAACAACCTCTAAACTTCCTTCCATCTTGATCTTCTAAAGTTTTCAACCCTATCCCCTCCTAGTGTGAGTGTTTATCCTGTGGGGAGGTGGTCTTCCAACCTCCATTAAGCTCCTCTGTCTTCCCCACCTCCTTGTCCTGGTGACTCAGCCAAGGGCTCAGATACTCTCGCCAGCCTTGTGCTGATTGATCTGGGAGACTCTACAAGTCATCTTGTGTCGTTTTCTTAGGGTCTTCTTGGTCCAGATGGATATGGGCATCCAGGAAGAAAAGGAGCAAAGGTGAGTGTTACTTACAGGGTATTCAGACTTAAAAATATAGTTTTTAAATTTTATTTTACTAGAATAAGTTATTTTCCAAGTGGCCTGCCAGGAATGGTTTCTACGTGCTGCTTACAATGTATTGTAGCTGATAGAGTCCCTCCCTAAAAAGTAAAAGCTGGTTGTTTAAAAATCACCCCACCTTCTGCCTCTACCAGCTGTCCCTACCCCAGCTCTGTGCACACCAAGTCCCTTCCCTGCTCCTTGCCTTTGCAAACACTCTTGTCTCTATTTTGCACGTTTTTCACTGTCTCCCTTTCTTGGACAGTTTTGCTCATTTTGTAAGACTAACTCAAATATCAAATTCTCCTTGTGGGAGCCTTCTGAGACTTCTCCAGGCAGAATTCTGCATTCCTAGAGCACATTATTTATATTTTTGCAGTAGCCCCTTTCCAGCTAGCTTATATTATAATTTCTCCCTGGACATCTGTGAACCTGACAGCTGGATTGTCTGATATTCACTTCTGTGTTGCTGAAACAGAGCTGACACAGAGGAAGAGCTTAATAAATGCACGTGAATGAATGAATGTCATTGCCCTAAGAAGCTGGTATTTTAACATGGAGGTACTAGGTCATTGGCAGGTCTTGAAGCACGGCAGTCATGGGAAGCTTGAGGAACACACCACATGTCTGTAGTCACTGTTACTCTGGGTGCTGTAGTCTGCAAGTTACTATCACTGTCACCCATACTGGGATATTTAGTGATACACAGCTACTTAATGATGTCAGGAGTCTGGGCTGACTTCTCTGTAGTTCTCATGTTTCCACTGTGCCTGCAAGAGGGCATCACTGTCATTTTGATGAGAAAAAAAAGGTTCCAGACATAGTAAGCACTTAGTCACTATCTGTGGAACAATGGAGCCAGGGAAGACCTTAGTGACCACCTTGTTCAGCCTTGTTGAGTTATAGTGAAGAAAATTGAGGCTCAGAGGAGTGAAGTAACTTGCGTATGGGCACACAGCTAGCTAGAGACAGCTGAGTGTAGATGCTAGACTACTGGAGTCCCATTGGAACAAAATAAGTCTTTCTTCTTGAGAGAAGAGTTTGCATGGGAGGGGAATTCTGGGAAGAATTCAAATGTGTGTGTTTTGAGCCACATACCAGCTCAGAGCTGAGAACAAGGGCAGTCTATATTTATTGTTAACATAATAGAACTCATAGATTTGGCCCACATTTGTGTGAATTTTTCTTGGCAAGATCGAATTGTCTCATTTTAAATGGCCTTTATTGCTGCTTGGCCGGTCAACTACATTTTCCTAACCTATTCACTCTCCTCCCTGACGAGTTAACGATTTCATATGCTCTCCTCAAACCTCTAACACCTGCTTTCTCTTCCACACTTGAAGCAGATGATCATACTTCTTCCTTATTAAGATTATAGAAGTAACAAGCTGGGCATGATGGCGCACGCCTGTAATCCCAGTACTTGGGAGGTTGAGACAGGAGGATCACAGGTTTGAGGCTAGCCTCAGCAATTTAGTGAGACCCTCAGCAACTTAGCAAGACCCTGTTTCAAAATTTAAAAAAATTAAAAGGGCCAGGGGTGTATCTCAGAGGTAGAATGCTGCTGGGTTCAATCCCCAGTACCAAAACAAACAATATAATAGAAGTAATAAGAAGACAATCTCTACATATGTCCACCACAAAGTTAGGCCTATCTACCTGCCTCTGGACTCATATACCCGCCTTCTCTTCTGCTATGGACGCGCATCCATGCTCTGTCTGATGCTAATCCCTTTCACCCTCAACTGGACGCCCCTCTCTTTCGTTTCCTTAGGGCTCAGTCTCTTGAACATGTCACCTTTCTCTTCTACATTGTCAAATTCTCTCCTCTCTCCATCCATCATTCCCATCAGCATATACAAGTAGGCATATCTCTCATCTTGAGGAAAACAAAACCCCAAATCCCTCATTTGAATTACCCCATTGCCTCGTTTTTTTAAAAAATAATTTTATTGGTGCATTGTAATTATACATCAGAGTGAGATTCAGAGTGATGCGTTTATTCTTCTTTTCTTTTTTTGGTACTGGGGATTGAACCCAGGGGCATTCTTCCTCTGAGCTACACCCCCAGCCCTTTTTATTTTTTGAAACAGGGTCTTGCTAAGTTACTGAGGGTCTCGCTAAATTGCTGTGGCTGGCCTCAAACCTGCAAACCTCGTGTGTCAACCTCCTAAGTACTGGGATCGCAGGCGTGTGCCACCACATCCAGCTCTCCATGAACTTTTACCTGCACCTCCTCTCGCCGCTGCTCTGCCTCTGTATTTCTCAGACATGGCAGCGCACGTTCCCTTCCTTGCCCTGGGTTTCTTCATGTCCTCTTCCCTCGGCCTGGAGCACTCTTCTCCCAGATATCCGCTCGGCCCACTTCCTCGGTTCCTGCTGGTCTTTTCCCACATCCACCTTCACAGAAAGGCTTTGCCTGGCCACCTTATATCCAGTGGTCCCATGTGCAGTCGCCATCCGTACCCACAGGTTCCACCTCCATGGGTCCAGCCAACTTCAGACTGAAGATGTTTGAAGGAAAATTGTGTTCATACTGAACATGTACCGACTTTCTTCTTGTCATCATTCCCTGAACAAGAGTCTAATATCCATTCACGTAGGCTTTGCGCTGTCCTAGGTATTCTAAGCAATACAGATGTGACTTACAGCCTATGGGAGGGTGCGCGTAGGTCATCTGCAAATACTGTGCTGGGCCATTCTCCATAAGAGACTTGAACATCCTTGGATTTTGGTCATCTACCGGGGATCCTGGAGCCAGTCCTCCACGGAGACTGAGGGACAACTGGAATTTTTTACTTCTTAATTCCTTCTCTGGAATAGCGTTTCTCTCTCCCTGACAGGTTACATATTTCTTTGTGTACTTTGTTCCCCATGGCATGTAAATTCCATGGGGGCCTTTGTTCTGTTCACTGCCGAGCTCCCAGTGGTTACAGAAGTGCTTGACACATAGTAGATGTTAAATAAATCTTTACTGATCTCAATATCATGAGTGGGGAGGGAACTGGGGGCAAGCTTACCAAGTGCTGTGTACGTATCTGTTCCAGTCACCCTGAACTACATGATGATGTGAGACTATAATGCACCAATAAAAGTATATAAAAATAAGTGTTTGTTAAATGAATGATTTCTCTGTAGTCTGCTTTTAGCTCTGACAATGCACTCTTGCTTCCCAGTGCTCAATTTGGCTCCCCCTCCCTTGGTTTCCTTGGGGTCAAACCTCGGGTTATTTAAACTGAGAGATAAAAATACCCAAGAGGGAAGTTTCATCCTACAGTGTATCAAGGAGGAAGAAATATTTATAAGTCATCATTTATCTGTTGTTCCATGTTGAATTAGAGAAATGGGATAGGGCCATTTGAGAACAGCCCAAGAAAACAGCTCTTGATTTAGTTGTTTTTCCTGGCACCTGCTTTGAGTCTATTTCTTCAAAATTATAGTTTCTTCCATATGCATATCAAGCAATGTCAACAAAAAACATGCTCACATGACATTAAACAAGACCTTATCTCTTTTCTGCCACTAGGGTGAACCCGGATTCCCTGGCTATCCTGGTGCTCAAGTAAGAAGCTGTCTTTCTGGGCCTGCAACTGGTATGCAGCCTGTGTCGTTTGCTTGTACCCATCTTTCCTTACATTTAAAAGTTCTACTTTGATTTTATTAAGGGAGAAGATGGTGACCCAGGCCACCCAGGAGAGAAGGGAGCAAAGGGAATCAGAGGGAAGAGGGTAAGGACCAAAGGAACTTGTTAAGATCTCTGGGCGCCTTCCCCATCACAGGAGCGCATCTCCATCCCTCCTCAGTCAGTACACTTTCTGCACTCTCCTCGGGCTCCCGCGCTCCCCACTCAATCCCACTCTGGTTTACCTTCTGAAGGCAAGTGCGGCTCACCAAACCGTAACAATAGAAAGCGCGAGTTGGCAAGTTGGCGTTTCAGCGAGGCACTACCAACCTTTGCAAAGCAAGTTTTGGTCACCTCTGTCTTCAGGAAGTCTAGACATCTCTTTAGAAGGGTACTGTTTTAGCTGTAGAGCAAATACTGTTGTTTCTTTAGGATTCTTCCAAGCCTTAACTTTCTTCTAGCTTTTTTTTGGACTGGATTCTCCAGAATATGGCTGACATCTTGATGGATTTGGAGTTGTGCTCTATGGAGTCTTCCATTAAAAATTGATTCCTTCGCTTGTCATCCCAGTACTTGGGAGGCTGAGACTGGAGGATCCGTGTTCGTGGCCAGCCTCAGCTACTTAGTGAGGTCCTCCGCAACTTCGTGAGACCCTGTTTCAAAATAAAGAATAAAAAATAGGGCTGGGGGTGTAGCTCGGAGGTAGAACGCCCCTGGGTTCAATCCCAGTACCGCAAAAAAAGAAAAAAAAATCGATTCCTTTAGGAAATAGACCAAATAATGTTATGTGCATATATGAATGAACTGCTCTGAATCTCACTATTATGTACAGTTATAATGCACCAATAATTTTTATACTTTCATTGATGCGTTGTAATTATACATAATAGTGAGATTCAAAGTGATAGAAGTGTACATGCGCACAGCACTTGGTGCCATTCCCTCCGCGTCCCTCCCCCACTCCTTCCTTCCCGGTACATGTCAGTGAGCTTGGTGCTGATGCCTTCATATATGGACATAACATTATTTGAACTGTTTCCTTCCTCGATCCTCCTTTTTCCCTTCCTCACCTCCCTCCCACCATCCCCTTTCACTACTCTACTGGTCTCTCTCCTCATTTATCTGAAGTCTCTTTTGTTTCCTATTTTCTCCCTAGCTTCCACATATGAGACAAAACATCCAACCTTTGACTTTCTGAGACTGGCTGATCTCACTTAGCATAACATTCTCCAGTTCCATCCATTTTCCTGCAAATGACATAATTTTGTTCTTTTTTATGACTAAGTAAAATTCCATCGCGCATCTCTACCATATTTTCTTTATCCATTCATCCGTTGATGGACACCAATGTTGGTTCCATGATTTGGCTGTTGTGAATTGCGCTGCTATAAACATGGGGATGCCTGTATCTCTAAGGTATTTTAACTTTAATTCTTTGGGAAAGATACCGAGGAGTGGAATAACTGGATCATATGGTGGTTCCATTTCTAGTTCTTTGAGGACCCTCCATACTGATCTCCACAGTGGCTGTAAAAATCCATTCCTCGGGTTCTGTCGGTCCAGTCTTGAAAAGCCACAATTGTGGCCAACGCTGTTTGAAGAGAGTAACCCTGAGGATAGTAACACCTTGGTAGTGTTTGGCTGATAGATATTGGAAAGCAAGGGTCTTCTGGAAAAGGATGTGAACTTTCATGTACGGAAAAGTTCAGTGTGGAAAAGAGGAAAGGAGACACAATGTCCATTTCCCAAGCACCCAATAGTTGGCATTTTCATCCATTAGCAACGACATAAAGAAAAGCTTGATGTATACCTAACTTGGCTTACTGCTGGCTAAGGCTGCCCTAATCAGCTAACTGATCTTTCTAGTTTCAAATTAAAAAGGATAAAGCATCCATTAAATCCAGATAATGCTATGTCATTTCAAATACCTGGAATGTGAGCAGGGAGCCTATGGCCACGGGCTCCTGTCCTGAGACAATGAGGACCAGAAAGTGGTGTGGGATTTTATTCCTTTCTCCTGATGTCAAATTCTCCATTCAGAGACTTCAAGCGTTCTTTTTATGATATGACCTTGAGACTCAACTGAGTATGGAGTCATCAGTTAAGGCTTTGTCAGGAAGGGGGTGTTTCTGTGTGTGCTACACGTGGGCAAGGCTCGGTTAGGAATGTGGGGGAGGAAGGTTGGATGGTTCCCACAGAGAGAGACCCTCTCTTTCTAGTTTCCATGGATACACAGTTGATAAACTAACTGGACAATAGCTGACTCATTGGCCTTAGGCATATGACTGCTCAATATCTCAACGTGAGCCTGCTTGTTGTAATCAAAGGGGAAGCTTATTTCTTTGGTTTGGTCATTTTTAGGGTAATGCTGGCTTTCCCGGACTTGCTGGAGCTCCAGGTGACCAAGGCCCACCAGGAAGAATGGTAATTCCTTCCTTTACTTTCAACCTTTGTGTAAAAATGAATAAGGATTTGATAAGAGGCATCTCTGAAGGAGCAATGAACATTTGGGATGAACAAGAGGATCTAGGGAATAGGCCAGATCTGTTTTAGAAGATATTAACTTCACATCCTTGTATTGTGTATTATTTTTCCTTGAATGTTGGCAAGATATTGGAGTGGCTAGAGATTTATGAATCTGCCTAAATACATAAGACAATATATATAAAACTCGCTGGAAAGTGGATTTATCATTACAAACAAGATGAGCAATAGTACTTATGCAAAAACCAGAAAGAAATTCAGACAAAACATTATATTTATATGATCTTAACTAATAATGTCATAAGCCTACATATATTTTTAAAACTCCCTGGTATGGAAGGAAAGACTTCAAGACTATCGTTCTGCCCTATTTGTTGTCCTAGGAGGCTGGGCTGTCTTCCCGTGGTGAATGGCACAGTAGGTCAGCTAGGGGGTGAACCTGGTGGCCACACTGCCATTTAGGGTTGACTTCAGAGGTGCAACAAAGTCAGAGAATCCAAAATTATAGAGGTAGAAGGACTATTCATGCCCATTTTACAGATAAGGAAACAGAGACTGAGAAAATCATAGTGACTTGCCCTGTAGTGGCGCCATTTGTCGCGGATGGTGTTGATGTTGATTGATTGATTAGAAGTGTCTCACATGAATGACAATGGATTCAACATGACAAGATCTGAGGAGGCCGGTGAGGAGAAGAGATATCTCTTCTCTCTCACCCTCCTTCCATCAGTGTCCCACTTTTATTGAGAGTTATAACCAAAACATTGTAAGAATAATTAATCATAGGAGATAGCAAAGCAGTCATGGGGTGAGTCAGGGAAAAACATCAAGGTAGTCCCAGATGAATCAGGGAAGGAAAGGGGAAACAAGGAAGTCGTCAGGGTCTTTGCTTATCGGTCTTACTTGGTCCTTGGAGATTTGTCTGCGTGGAGAAATCTCCACCTGGGTGGGCAGTCTCTGCCCCTCCCAAGCTGGACCAAGGTGACCTCAAAGCTGATGACTAACAAGGCCCGCGACATTGCCTGAGGTTCCCAGTTCCTCCCTTGTAGAGTCTAAATAAGAGCAAAGATCTCTAGGCTCCTGGAGTGGCTGGAGCCAGGCAGCTATAATCTGAAGGCTTCCAGCGAAGATTTGTTCAGTATTAGGGAAAAGACAGGGCAATGATGGGTGACCCAAAGAGAAGGGATCGGGAGGGACTGGAATCTACATTAGCACATGAGTGGACCTGCGTCTTGAATGAACTTTTCCTGAACTTGATCCCAAACTGTGACTTGCTTTCAAAGTGACCTGGTCTTCTAAGAGTCTCAATGTCCCGTCTATGTAGGCTTCCTGGACTCTGAGGCCTGGGACCCACCACCTGGGCACCCTGGCCTTCCTTAAGAGGCCAGGAGTGAGGTGCTGTCTACACATGGGGTGAGCTTTGGCAGCATCTCCTGTCGGCTCTGGAGAAGAATATGTTGGCTATCAGAATCTTGCATTTTAAACCCAACTTTCTGCTTTTCCAGGGCATCCAGGGACCCAAAGGTTTGGTAGCTATGACGGTAGGTGAAGGTTTTTAATCTAAACTTTACTTTTTCAGACTGTAAAGCTTTCCAGGTTCACAAAATACAGAGCAGTTAATCTTAAAGCTTCTTTAGTTTCTCTTCTTACAATTCTATTAGTATTTTTTAAGTTTATAGACTTTACTCTGAAATGTTATAATGGAATCAAATAAAAATAGTAGGACAGTACTCTAAACCCAGCAAGGACTCTGGATGTTTCTGAGTATATTAGTTGGCAGGAAAGGAGAGGCTGTGGGGCGACTACCTTTTTACAATACATCTTTCTGTGAAGCTCAAACATGGCTTATAAAATGTTTATAAACCAGTACACAGTATAGTAAAGGCTTTTGTGTCTCATGACACACCTAAAAACAATCTGAAAAGTAATGATTTTTCCATCTCCCAAGTACATAAAAACCACCAGGCAGGGAGGGGGTGGGGGATATAAAGACAGCCGAGGACTGAAAGTGGTGGGCTCTGGAGTGAAGGGTAGAACAGAGCAGAGATCACAGGATCAAAGGAAGAAGCCGGATTTCGAGGGGAGGTGCCGCGGAACCTGTCTTGGCCATCGCTCTCCCAAAATGTTTCGAGAATTGCTAGTAGAGAGATCCAAGCATTAAAAGCATTTCCCCGAGATTCTCCACTGAGATTTCTGGATTTCAATTTCAAAATCAGGTTTCTTTCCATTGCTTTGTGAGGCAGATTTAAAAAAAAAAAAGAAAAGAATATTCCTCCTTATCTACTTATTGCACTATGTTGTATATAAAGTCTTTTTGGTTTTTTTTTGGCACTGGGGATTGAACCCAGGAGTATTCTATCTTCCAGCTATACTCCCAGCACTATTTTTGTTTTTTTGGAAACAGGATATCAAGTTGCTGAGGTTCTCGCTAAGTTGCTGAGGCTGGCCTCAAACCTGTGAACCTCCTGTCTCAGCCTCCCAAGTACTGGGGATTATAGACATGCACCACCATGCCTGGCTTAGAAAATCATTTAAATGTTCGAAACCATTCATTGGATCCAGAAATATAACTGTTGGCTAGTTTGATCTGCTCTAACAATTTTCGGGTTTTCTGTTGTAGATCAAAGGCTTCGGCTATGTACTGAGAACATCCACATGGCATTTCTAAGTCTCAAGAGTGAAGAGAAATATGCTTCAAATTAAATACTTATTTCCTCTTCCCATCTTTCCCCATCTTTCTAACAGCCTTGTGAAATTGTTGATTTTGTGCGAGACAACTGCCGTAAGTCATTTGGGAAAGGCTCAGCAGGAGCCAGCGGTGTCCGGTGGGGAGGGATCAAGGATTGGGCCCTGCTCCGGCCAGCGTTCTTGCAGCTATAATCTAAAAGATTGACCACGTAACTTAGAGGAAAGAAGATTTATTTTCTTACGGTTTTGGGTTCAGTCCATGTGAGGGGACCGTGGATCTCAGGGCGGAGAGAGGGAGAGCACATGGGCTGTGCTCCTCACATCCTGGACGACAGAGCAAGAGAGAGAGCAGGGGGAGGAGGAACCATTTATATGACCCCCAAGGCTGCACCCTCAAGGACCCAATTTCAGTCATACCCTACTGGCCTGGGTCACCACCGGGATTTATCCACTGCTGAGATTACAACCCTCATGACTCAATTTCATCAGCTCCAAACATTAATAAATGAGCTCTTTAGGGGACATTTTATATCTAACTATAACAGAGCCTAAGTCACCTGAGGATGTGACTGGGGCTTGGGAGATGGCTTGTTCATCATGAAAAGTTCTTATAAATTAACATGTTTGGTTCAGTCCCCCTTGGGGTAAGGAATCTTTTCCATTTTCCTATGAAAATGTTCAACCTCAGAAGTCAAAGGATACAAATTAAAGCAACTATGTGCTCTTTGATTCTTCAACTGGAAATATTAAAAGAGTGAGAGAGAAAAAGGCCTGCCCAAATTTGGGAAATGTATAAAAATACACATTGCTGGTGGGAGGTACAACTTGGAAGAGCAGTTGGACCATACCTATGCAAACCCATTATTGTAGAGACTTACACAGGGCTCTAATTGGACAAATACGCACAGGTACCTGCACCCGTATGCTCGTCGCAGAGATATTGGCTGAAGAATTCATGGGACATCTTTATAGTAATAGATGATAGTGCTGTAAACTTATTCATAAAAGTCATCATATACCAAGTGAAAAATGACTAATCATAGGACATATACTAAGCTCCAAGTTTTCTACAGTAAAATTAAAAAAATTATATATTTCTATTCATAGATATGGATATATATATGATGGATTAAGGATAATTTTAACTTTTTCTCCAATATTTTTCATGAAAATATATTACTTGCGTACATACTTACACATTTGTGTGTATTTTACATATCATATATAGTTTTTATATGTATGTATGTGTAATATATATATGAAATATAGTTTCAGTATTTCTTTTTTTTTTTTTGTGGTACCGGGGATTGAACCCAGGGGCGTTCTACCTCCATGCTATACCCCCGGCCCTATTTTTTTATACTTTATTTTGAAACCGGGTCTCATGAAGTTGTGGAGGGCCTCACTAGGTAGAGAGAGAGAGAGACAGAGAGGGAGAGAGAGAGAGAGAGAGAGAGAGAGAGAGCTGAGGCTGGCTGCGAACCCGGATCCTCCAGTCTCCGCCTCCCAAAGTACTGGGATTACAAGCGTGCATCACCATGCCCAGCTGAAATATAGTTTCAGAATAGCTCAATGTATTAGCTAGACTTAATTTCAGTTGAATGTGACCTGTGTCCTCAATTATAGTAAACAAATGTGTTTCTCAAATCAAAACCTGGAGGTTGTCAGTTGGGTTGATATGGAGCCCCGTGGTGTTCAGGGACACAGGCTCCTCGTATTTTATTTCCTTTTTTCTCCCCTTTCTGGTACTAGGGATTAGAGCCAGGGAGCTTTACCACTGAGCTACATTCCAGGCCTTTTTATTCTTTATTTTGAGGCAGGATTCTCATTCCTCCTGCCTCAGCCTCCTGAGTAGCTGGGATTACAGGTGTGTGCCGTGGCCCCTGGCTCCTCACTGTCATTGTGTGTGTGTGTCTGTGCATGCGCACGCGTGTGCCCTATTTCCTAAACCACCTCCTGGTCCACGTGGCTTCTCAGGCTTTAGCCATCATCTCTACATTTCCACCAGCAGGGGAAGGAGAAGGATGCTTTTTCAAAGTTGCTCCGGCCACTTTTTTCCTATTCTATTATACAGACCTTGGTAAGGTGGCTCCCCCACTGGAAAATGTGGTCCTTGTTCCACGTGGCCATATGCTCTACCAGAAAGCCAGATTCTATCACTATAGAGAGAGTGGAGAATAGATTCTGGGGAGCAGGTAGAGTGTGTCATAGGCAGGCAGGAGTCTGGAGGGTCCTGCTGAATCTCTCGGAGAGGGTTTCATATTGAAGCACACAGGGAAGATACCTCTGCCTGTATAAACTAATGATGTCTTCTTTTCTCTCCAAAAACACTTCCCTTGCAGCTTGTTCAACAGGTAAGCACTCCTTATTCTCTTAACCCCTCACCTGTTCAGAGACATCACAGAACATCTTAAATCTATGTGTCCTTTGTGTCCAGGTGTCACCAGATGCCCGGTGTTCCCGACTGACGTGGTCTTCGCCTTGGACATGTCCAATGATGTCTCCCAGTTGGCCTTTGAGCGGATGAGAGACATTCTGTTATCTTTGTTGATGAAGTTGGACATAAGCGAGAGCAACTGCCCAGCGGGTGCCCGAGTGGCCATTGTTTCCTACAACATCGGAACCCATTATCTGGTTCGCTTCTCAGACTACACGGGGAAGCCCGCCCTTCTGCAGGCTGTTAGAAAAATCCCCCTGGAACGCTCATCTGGCCGCAGGAACCTTGGGGCCACCATGAGGTTTGTGACGAGGCATGCATTCAAGCACGTGCGGACTGGCCTCCTCACGAGGAAGGTGGCCGTGTTCTTCCAGGCGGGCAGGGCCTATGATCCGGCTTCCATCAGCACAGCCACGTTGGAACTCAGTGCAGCGGACGTCAGCCCTGTGGTCATCACCTTCACGGAGAGGCATAGTCTTCCAGTTGCCCTACTGGTACGTGGGGCGGGGGTTGCTGATGGAGAGGGGTCATCGGGTTCATGCCTGGTCCTCCATCAAGGACCACTGGAAGAAGAGTTCTTCAAGGATTGCCGTGTATGCAAGGTGCCAGGGGCTCAGTCCAATCCTGTAGACAGTGCTACTCCTAGCTCCGACAGGCCATTCTTGGGCACTGATTCTCTGCTATGCGCCTCATAGATATTATCTTACTAATGCTCTACAGGGTGGGTGTTATCATTTATCTCCATGTCAGGGATAATAAAACTGAGGCTTAGAGAGTTAAGTGCATCATTGAAGGTCAAATAGCTAGACAGCCTGATATTACCTGCCTTCCATGTTTGAGCTTAACCACTATGCTAAACTCTGTCATTGTGGCCACATCTGTAACTTTCTTCCGTGTTTTCTTAGAATATAACATGAGCTCACATAACAGAGTGGGGGAAAGTGCAGGGATTTTAAGCACACTGATAGATGGATTTTTATATATGTCTATTCCTCTGTGAACAAGATGTGGTTTAAGATATAGAAGACTTTCAGCATCCTATAAATTTTCCTCATGTTCCTTCCCAAATCATACACTTCAGGGTAATGGCCCTTGTGACTTCTCTCACAAATAGTTTGTACTTGTTCTAGACCATCATATAAATGGAATCACACAGCGTGTGCTCTTTGTATCTGGCTCCTTCCCGTCAACATAACGTCTGTTCTCCTTGATCATCCGTGTTGTGCATGTGGGCAATTTATCCTTGGCTATTCCTGTGCAGTGTTTCAGTATATATAGATACCACAACTGATTCATCTGTTTTCTGAAATTTACTTTTCTAACTGAAACTCACGCAATACATTTTTGTGGACTATCTGGGACAATTTATTGAAATGAAGGGTGATTCTCTTCTTAAGAGGCCTCAGGCTGCTTATGAATGTGTTATGGTTAGATATAGAATGTCCCCCAAAGAATTTATGTATTAATGTTCAGAGTTGATATAATTAAGTCATGAGAGTTGTAATCTCATCAGTGGATAAATCCATTGTGATGGATTTACTGGGTGGTAACCTAGGCAGGTGGGGTGTGCCTGGAGAAGGTGGGTCCCTGAGAATGTGGGCCTTAGGGACTGTACTTGTGTTTTTGAATCCCCTTGCTTGTTTGTGCTCTTGCTTCCAGCCTTCATGATGTGAGAACAGAGCCTTGCTCTCTACTTCTCTCTTCTTCCCACTGCCATGCCCTGAGCTCTGCAGACCCAGCCTCACATGGACTGAAACCCCAAATCTCCAAAAACTGTGAGCAAATAAATCGTCCTTCCTTTAATTTGTGTTGTCAGACTTACTGGGTCACAGCAGAGAGAATGTTAAACGAGACAGAATGTTAGGTTGAACCATGTGACATTGCCAATATTTGACCATTTTTGACCTGAAAAAATGGAAATGTTATATGGTTCAACTTAATAGCTAATGAATTCAGCTGTGCCAGACCATTTAATTTTCCCTTAAGAGGGAGTGTGTGCAGCAGAAGTGATCGGTGAGAGATTTTGTTGACACAGCTGTGAATATGCTTCTTGGAATCAACAGATAAACTTGTGACAGCTTGCAAACAGCTTGGGTTTAGAAACAAAGTTAAGATGCAGAGAGTGAGTTCCTTGTTCACCGTTCCATCCCTCTTGCCTAGCAGGACTGTCTGGACAGGGATCAGACTGGAGGCCAGGGACATTGTCAGCAACTTCTTGAATGAAGTAATAAAGGCAGGGTATATATGAACAACAATTTAAATCAGAGGTCCAGCTTTTTTCTTTGTTCTTTCATGAATGATGAAGTTCTTTTTTTTTTTGCGGTACCGGGGATAGAACCCAGGGGCATTCTACCTCCGCGCTACACCCCCGGCCCTATTTTTTTATGCTTTATTTTGTTTTGAAACCGGGTCTTACGAAGTTGCGGAGGGCCTCACTAGGTAGAGAGAGAGAGAGAGAGAGAGAGAGACAGGGAGAGAGAAAGAGAGAGAGAGCTGAGGCTGGCCGCGAACCCGGATCCTCCGGTCTCCGCCTCCCAAAGTACTGGGATTACAAGCGTGCGCCACCACGCCCGGCTGATGAAGTTCCTTTGGAGCAGTCTCTTTACCTGTCTGGGTCTCATTCTGCTCAGCTCCCCCGTGGAGAGAGGGTTCCACTGGGTGTTATCTAGTCTCCCTTCCAGGTGTAATTCTCAAGTTCTCAGGAAGGCATCGTCCTAGCGTTTGAGAGTGATGCCCGTGGTGCAGTCACGTCCCTTCAGAGGCTCACCAGCACTCCTCGGAGAGGGGATGCGGGGCAGACAGTATTTGGGTGTGACACAGATCTGTTTCAGTTGGCATTCTTACCACCGTGACGCAAACGTCTGACACATGATATTTAGAGGAAGAATTTTATTTGCTCCTAGTTCTGGAGAGTTCAGTCCATGTTAGACTGGCTTCCAAGCAGAAGCCGGGGTTTCAGGTCCTCAGGGCATCATGGTAGGGAACAGAGAGAGAGAGAGAGAGGTGAGAGCTAGTGTTAGCTCATGGTGGCAGGAGAGAGAGAGAAGGGAAGCTGCAGCGGCCCAGACCAGGAAAACACTGTCCCTGGCCATGTCCCCAGATATTCTTCCTGGCAGTCAAGTCCTGCCTCTGAACATGGCTGCATAGCTTGATAGCTTAATAGCTTTGGGGACATTTAAAATCCAAACCATAACAGACAGTCCTTGGTTGTGATGTTCTCGCCCCCCTGTTGCTCTAGGTTCTGTTTTGTGAGAAGAAGTTGCCAGTTGGAATGTACTTGAATTTCAGGCCTATCATTTCTATCTGCTCTTCTTCTTCATTTCTTTGACGTCTTCTTGCCCCAGGATGCTGGGATACAACTCTTGTGTTTTTAAAATTTAACAATGTAGAGAGGATGTCTAACGATGCTTGCCAGCTCAGTTGTAATGAATGACCTTGTTCTTGGCGACATTGATAAGGAGAGAAACTAAAAATAACAACCCCATTATCAGGGCCTTTTATAGTCCTCGTTTCTTCACAACTGGGCATATTGCAACCCTCTTTCCCTACTTGGCCTTACATTAGGGGAATCTAGTTTAGAGAGTGGGGATAGCTTGTGGGTTTTCTTCTGAATTCTCTGCCTGAAGGCTTTCTTTGGCTCCATGTGGGGCTTCTGTCTTTCACCTCTAAGTTATTTTAACTTTCAGGACAACAACTACATGCTTCTGGGAAAACGATGGTGGTTCAATTTGAAAGGATTCCTTAAACAGATGTCTCAACTTAGTCCATTTAAACATGCTGGAGGGTGGCAATGCCTATTGAAAAGGATTTTTTAAGCCATCTGGTTAGTTGTCCCAGCCCTACATAAAATTCCATTCTATTTATTTATTTATTTTTCAATTAGACAATGTTTATAAAATGGGAAAACTACATTTAAGATGTGCTTTGAAACAAAATGGAATTAGAAAAAAAAAGACATAAAATTCCATTTTCGCATGTGGACTCTCTGTGTCTAATCCTATTGTTAACAATTGTCTAATTGTCATGTGCCTAAAAACATAAGTCTTCATCGGATCCATTTTTTAAAGTGAAAAATCTGCCAGGTTTCAAATTTCATTTCCTCCCCCAAAATGTTTAGTTCCCCTGAAACAGTGCCTGGGAAAATAGCTCACATTTATTGATCCAGGAGCTGTCTGGCTGGCTTCTTATTGATTCATTTAATCCTCACAACGACCCAGAGAGAGTGGTATTCTGAGCCTATTTTTCAGACAGTGAAACTGAGACATAGAACAGTTTAAATAACTGTCCATGGTCTGGAATTCCCATTAGCAATGAGATTTGGAATCCAAAAGTCAAAAATAGGAAACAAAGAGACTTCAGAATTTTTTTCGTTCCTTTGCTATTTTAACACATCATATTTTTACAATAACACTATGAGATAGGTCTATGAACTGGCCCTATTTTTATTCTTGTGTGTTGCTCTTGACAAATCCAAGGAATGGAATGCTGGCTGTCATGGGAGAGAAAAAAAAATCAGCTCTAAAGCTGAAAAATGAAAGCTACAAGATGCAAACGTTAAAAGGAAGGCCAAAGAAAACGTGTGGGGGTAATTTTTAAATTTTTGGCATAATTTCAGAATTCAGAGAGGTTGCAGAAAGATTCTTTTCTGAAGGAAGGTTAACCTGGCACTGACACACCTGGCCGCTATGGTCTCCATCCGATTCTTAATATCCTAAGGCAGGACCAGGGACCTGGGGAAGGAATTTGGCAATGAGACTTCAAATCCTGGCTGTGTCCCTTGTGTAGCCTGAGCATGCTATCTGGCCCCAGGGTCTCAATTGATTCCCTTGTAAAATGGGTATAAACTCATAGGTTTGTTGTGGGGATTATAAGTGAGAGTACCTACAGGGACATGTGATGCTTTGTTTGTGTCTACTCAACATAGTTCATTCTATCACCGTCTGAAGTCTTTGGGAGTGCCCTTTGCCTAGTAAGTATGTTTTAAATCAATCGATTTCCATTTACTGAGCACTTATGAATTTCTGGCCACTGTGCTACATGCTTTCCATGGCTCTTTCTTAACCCCTCACTACTCAAACCATGGTCTCTGGACCAGTCATCATAGTATCACAGACGGTGTGAGAAAGGCTAAATTTCCAGCTCTGCCTGGGATCGAATCAATCAGAATTTGTATTTATGTCAAGATCCTTGGAGGGCCCACATGAGCATTAAGGATTGAGGACTGCTGGTCTAACCTCATAACTGCCCTCAAAGTTAATAATGACAGTGCATTTCCCAGATGAGATGAGTGGCAGTCAGAAGGGGAGTGAGTTGTTCTAAGCCACATAGTCCTGGAACTAGCATTCCCGTGTGGCTGGCGCCTAGGTCCCACTTTCCCTCCAACACCCTCAACCCAATGCTGACCCCCCACATGTAATGGGGAGTCCAGGAAGAGTTGGCTGTCTCATGGCAGTCTTTGGTGGCACCATGCCCACTGGCAGGAGCCAAAGCTGTACGCCAGCTCCTGAGGTCGGGCGCAGAGGTTATGTGGCTACTCTGTCCTTCCTCAGTCTGTCTCATTCCCCTTCCTTTCCCCAGTTTTCTCTCCTTGTTTTCTGAGCCCGTCCTTCAACTCGGTGCCGGACAGTCTCTAACTCCGTAGGGTCTCGTTAGCCCTTCCTCTGTCCAGGGTCAGTTCTCCCTAGCACTCGCTTCCACCCCTCTCATCTTTGCAAGCCAAGAGCCTCCCCCAATTCAGTCCCAGCAGTGAACATTGTCCCTGGTCCCTGACAGCTTACTACAACAGATGAAGCACTGCATTCAACCCTGGGAATCTCTCCAGGACAGGGCTCATGGAGAGTTCTTTAATATTGGGGGCTGAGGTTTGTCCTTGTATCCTTTGAGAAAATGTCTATCTGTTAGAGAACAGAGGGTGTCAATGCAAACCCCTAGGCCACGTCCTCTCCCCTCCATACACTCCATTCTTTAGCAGACAGCCAGACCCAACAAACCACGACTGGACATTTAGGAATGAGGTTGGTTGTGAGAATTGCCATGTTGCTGATTCAAACGATAGAAAAGCTCTGAGCCTCAGGCAGACCCCTTGCTTGTGGTTTCCTAAGGTATTCTGTTTTTGAGATTTCCTTCTCTGACGCGGATGGGAGTTTGAAGTAGGACTCATGGGCCAGTTTTCTCCTCCGCTTATACTGGAATTCTCTCCCACTCTATTTCTCTGCTCGAGCCTTCTCAGGAAGTATCTTATCTCCCTTATCTGTGGCAAGGACTGTGCTGGCAAGTCCAAAGTCACAGTAATTAACTGGCTATTAATAACAGCTTGGTACAGATGTTCACTGAATCATTTTCTCTGTGGACTTCTATTGGTTTTTTTTTTGTGTGTGTACTTATTCCCATACTTTTTTTTTTTTTTGCAAGAACAGTTAACAAATGTTAAGCATGGTTATACCATTATTGTTCCTAGGAAAAGTTAAAGAAAAGTGCAAGTTCTGGAGTTATTCAGCTTCAGGTGAACGTGGTAGTTTTCCAACAAGCAGAACGAGGAATGAAAACATCATGTGCTCCGAGCTGCTCAGAGTAGGAAAGGTGAGGCCTAGTCCCCACCAGAGGCCGGTACAGATGGTAGAACCTAGGACCGGGCTGCCTCAGGCAGGGAGGGAGCTCAGCAGCATTGACTCCTACCCTAAAACCCTGTCACCGAGGACGCTGAAGCCAGAGGCCGCTCCAAGCTCACATACCCACAGCAGGGACTAGGACCCGGTTCCTGACACCCAGTCCATTAGGGCTGCATAGACTCTCTCCCACGAGCCGGCAGAGGACTATGAATGTGTACAGACTCGGAGGAATGTCTGAGTTTGTTTCAAGTCCTTCATCCTCCTTTCAAGTTCATTCAAATTCTCCACCAATGTTTCCCGTGATTTAAAAAATAATGTAAACTCACTGAGCATTTCCCCGCAGTTCTTGGGGTTTGAAATGAACACTCCTTGGGTTATCTGAGCCTCCCCATTTCTCCTGCCACATGGCCATGGGTCCTGGTTGCAGAAGCCTGGTTTCGGAAGCCTTCCAAATGGCTTCCTGTGACTTCCAGTAAAGCCAGCGGTGTCATAACCTTGCCTGTGCTGTGTAGTGCGTGGTGATTAATCGGTCCATTTGGTTCCCATGGGTTGGTGCTCAGCTTTGATGGTCTTGTGGAGGAGGTCTGAACGTTGCCTCCTCCGCGCTGTCTGCCAGCAGCAGCCTCCGTGTGCTCAGGGGCTGCAGGTTTCAGATGAGTTCTACAGCTGCGCGTTGGTCGTGGGTGTCCTCTAATATGTGAGAAGTGGGGCACTGGGTGGAATTTGAGAGCAATCCACCATTCCCCTCTGGGCCTTGGTACATTCCTCCCTGCTGGGGTGCTTTCCCCTGCTTCTTTGCCAGCTAAGAACCCTACTCATTCTCTCAAAAGTGCCATGTGGCCTTATCTTCACTAGAAGATAGTAGGGTCCCCTCTATCCCTTTTCTTGAAACGAATCTCCTCTTCCAGCGTTCCTAAAGCCTATTATTGGAGCTCTTTCTTTCTTGCAAGTCCTTTGCCTATCTTTGCACTTGGGGGTTCAAGCTCTTTGAAGGTCTGGCCACGTCACCTTTGTATCTCCACAAGGCTTATTAAAGACGTTTAGGTAGTAGCTATTTAATCAGCCTTGGTTGATTTCAATTTTTTTTTTTGGCGCTGGGGAATGAACCCAGGGGCATTCTACCTCCGAGCTACACCCCTTGCCCTATTTTATAGCCTTTGTTTTGAAACAGGGTCTCACTAAGTTGCGGAGGGCCTCACTAAGTAGCTGAGGCTGGCCGCCAACCTGGATCCTCTGGTCTCAGCCTCCCAAGTACTGGGATTACAAGCGTGCGCCACCACGCCTGGTTGTCTTTTACCTTTCTTCTCAGGA
>PVJS01016181.1:0-19126 GCA_004027185.1 Glis glis
CTCTCTCTCTCTCTCTCTCCCTGTCTCTCTCTCTGTCTACTTAGTGAGGCCCTCCACAACTTCGTGAGACCCGGTTTCAAAATAAAGTATAAAAAATAGGGCCGGGGGTGTAGCGCGGAGGTAGAACACCCCTGCGTTCAATCCCCGGTACCGCAAAAAATAAATAAATAAATAAATAAAATAAAAAACAGTTTTATTGAAATAACAGTTCCTAAACCATACAATTCACTCATTTAAATGTACAGTTTAATAACTTTAGTATATTCACACACATGGTCAACCATCATCACTGTCAATTTTTGAAAATTTGATTATCTTAGGATGAAACACTTTATCTCCCCCAATCTTTTCATCCTCTTACATCCATAAGCAACCACAAATCTGCTTTCTGTCTTCATAGATTTTCCCCCACAGAAAATTAGTTAGCCGGGCATGGTGGCACACACTTGTAATCCCAGTACTTGGGAAACTGAGACAGGAGGATTGCAGGTTCAAGGCTAGCCTCAGCTACTTAGTGAGGCCCTCTGCAACTTAGTGAGACCCTGTTTCAAAATAATAAAAAAATAGGGCTGGGGGTGTAGCTCAAAGGTAGAATGCCCCTTGGGAGGTCTCAGCCTCCCAAGTACTGGGATTACAAATGTGCACCACCATGCCAGTCCTACTTTGTCTTCTTAAAAAACAAATTTTGGTTATTCTGGGCCCTGCAGTTACATGTGAATTTTATTTTATTTTATTTTTTTTTGTTTAGTCAGTAATCATATATTTTCGTTTTTTTAATATTCATTTATTGGTGCATTGTAATTATACGTTTTGATATGGATGAATTCTTTCTTTTTTTTTGCAGTACCGGGGATTGAACCCAGGGGCGTTCTACCTCCGCACTACGCCCCCGGCCCTATTTTTTTATGCTTTATTTTTGAAACCGGGTCTCACGAAGTTGCGGAGGGCCTCGCTAGGTAGAGAGAGAGAGAGAGAGAGAGAGAGAGAGGAGAGAGAGAGATAGATCGATCGATCGCACGCGCGCTGAGGTTGGCCGCGAACCCGGATCCTCCGGTCTCCACCTCCCAAAGTACTGGGATTACAAGCGTGCGCCACCACACCCAGCTTGATATGGATGAATTCTTAAAGCTATATCCTCAGAACACTGATGATGGCTATTCATGATGACATTTGAGCCAGGCATTGATCGGGCTGAGTACTGACGTCACACCATCATATTTAGTTTGTGGAAGGAGACAAGGGAAAGGCTGCAGTCCTGGATCAGGAGTTAAAGTACAGGGGGAAAGGAGCTACCCTGGTAAGCCTATTGAAGTTGTTTTTCATTAGCTGACAGGGAGGGTCTTCTGCGGGGTGGGAGTGGAGCTGTTTTAGGTCAGAGGATACTCTAGAAGCTAGCTATTTAATGAGGGAAGAACTATTTGGAGACAAAGAAATGACCAGTTAAAAACTGTGCTAGATAATCTTTAATTGGATTTGAGGGAGAAAGCATGTTCTGGAAGATTCTGTCTCCCAAAGAGAAGTGGCTTGGGATAAAGCAGGTGCCATCCTGGGAGAGAAGAGGATGAAGCTGTGACCATGCTTGGGAGAAGCAGTCAGGAGAAAGAACTATGTGACAGGGACTGTGCACCTCCTGCCCTAATCTCCCCAATCATAGCATCTGAAACAGTGCACAGTACAGAGAGCCAAGGAAGAACACCACCGATGCTATAGAAGCAGAATGAATTTTCTTTTTAAAAAAAATATATATATTTTTTGCAGTACCGGGGATTGAACGCAGGGGTATTCTACCTCCACGCTATGCCCCCGGCCCTATTTTTTATACTTTATTTTGAAACCAGGTCTCACGAAGTTGCAGAGGGCCTCACTAAGGAGAGAGAGAGAGAGAGAGAGAGAGAGAGAGAGAGAGCTGAGGCTGGCCGCGAACCCGGATCCTCTGGTCTCCGCCTCCCAAAGTACTGGGATTACAAGCGTGCGCCACCACGCCCGGCTTCTTTTTAAAAATATTTTAAAAATTTCATCAAAGCAGCATGTTTCTCTTTGAATTAAGTATTGTTATTGGCAATAAAATAGTGATTTAAGAACTACTTCCTTATATGATAGAATCATCAGGATCTTTGTGTTTATGGGACTTGTTTTTAGAATACAGGGTATTAGTTAAAGACTCGTGTCTTCTACTTTAGCAAATATTTTGATTGGACTATCACATAGTGATTTGAGCACTTTCATAAAGACTATACTAATACTTCTTAATCCTTTATCCACCAGGAACCATGGAAATGTCCTATGCACCGAATGGAGCAGTCCCATGGTAACCTTGTCATTGGTACATGATCTGGCTGTGGTTAGGTAAAGAAGCTACAGGTTTGGTTAAATCCCTTGGGTACTGTCTGTATCTCCACTCATTCCTCCACATTAAATCCTTACTATCTGTGGTTCAGTGTTACCCATCTATCAATAGTTTATCTCTTCTTTTCAGTTTTAAGTACCTGTTGAATTATTTGTAAAGCAATTTTTTCCCTAATCACGAACTTTTCTTTTGATTCTTACTCATCACTTCATTACTTCGAAATGAAAATCGCGGTAACAAGTATTGATAAATTCTGAGATGCAGGGCCAATACGTTTAAACTCCTCATTAAAGTGTCGCTAGATTCTAGATTATTAAGTGCTCTCTCCCTGAATGCAACTGAGGAACTGCATTCTGCTGATCAGTGATCTTTTAATTGTATTCAGTTGCATTCTTTAACTACCAGGGGAGCTCCTTTGATATAAAAGTAAATCCCGCCGCATTTCATTACAAAAGCTTGCTGATTAAGAGAACTTTAGCTTTTAAATTGGTCACCTCTAAATGAAAATGGAAATTTGTTTTCCCCAAGTTAATCAAGATTCATAAACTCTGCTATCTTCACAATTTTCCTATGCCATATAAATTTCTAATTTAATTTAAACTTTCTAATAGCACTTTACAAAATTTACCTGTACAAAGGGGTTTCAAGTCATTTCTAACAATTCTAAACACATCCTATAATGTGCAATGTTGCCGATCGCTACCTGGGTTATAAAGAGGAACTAAAACCAGGGTGTCTAAACCTGGCACTATTGGCAGTGCTTTGTTGTGGAGGCTGTTGTGTCTTTTAGTATGTATAGCCAGTGACATTCTACAGTAAAAAGAGTCAAGAATTGAGACAATTTAAAAACTATCTCCAGGCATTGCCATATATCCCTTGAAGGGCAAAATTGCCCTTGATTAGAGCCACTGTTTGAGATACAGTTCTAGCCTTAAGGAATTTTCCATCTTGTTGGAGGGATGCATATAGAACTGTAATTTGACGGAGATTTAGGTGAGTTGACAGGAGTAAGAAAATTGTATGTCTACAAAGTGGCAAACAGCAAACAGTATGCTTTCCTGTGTTGGTTCATTAATTCCCACAACCCCCCTTGGAAGAATGTTATGTGTGTTTTTGCAGATGAAAGGTAAAATGGTCCTTGTTTGTTCAGAGATCATAAGCAGGAAAGCTATGGGGGTTATGTTCAGGTAAGAGCTGGTAGTTCCATTTGATGAAGGTTCAGGAACCTTGTACTAGAAGGATGGAAATAAAAACTTCACAGATTAGGGCCATAAACAGTGAGTTTTCAGTGTGTATCAAACTGCAAATCTAGCTATGCTATGCCATTTTTCGACACAATATGTTTAGGAGCACCCCCCTGCAAACGCATAAAATCTCTCACACGGAAAACAAGTCCTTCTTGAAGTGATGCTTAGCTTCTTTCCTAGCCTCATTCCCACCACCCCTAGTCTGAGCTCATGCCAGTAGTAAGCTGTTGGGAGCTTTGTGACAAACAGGTGGTTTCTCTCACCTGTTCCTTCACTCATTTCCACACTCTGCCAACAAAGAATGCTGATCCTATTCCTCCTCTTTTCCCACCCAATTCAGCCTTCTACCTTGAATAATCCTAGCTCATTATTTAAGACAAAGTTAGGGTGTTGCTTTTCCAAAGAACTGACAACCCATTCCAAGAGTTGACTGTAGGTTGGAACTTTTTAAATTTGTGAAGTGGATACTTTTAATAATGCATTGTAATTATACAATATAGTGAGTTTCAAAGTGATACAAACATGTATGCACACAATACTTGGTGTGTTTCCCTCCAGATCCCACCCTGCCCCATCCCTCTTTGTACATGTTAGAGAGATAGGTAGTGATACCTTCATACATGAGCATAGCATTATTTGAACTGTTTCCTTCATCAATCCTCCTTTTTCTACTCCCCACATCCCTCCCCTAATTCCCTTTCCTCCTTTATTCTCTCCTATTTTCTCTCTAGCTCCCACATATGAGAGAAAGCATATGATCCTTGACTTTCTGAGACTGACTGATCTCACATGGCATAATATTCCCTAGTTCCATCCATTTTCCTGAAAGTGACAGGTTGGTACTTTGAGATAGACCTCTAGAGATAGAAAAGCTTTGAGAGGGAACAGAGAGGGCAAAGAGAGGTGGTTAGGACATCTTCCAAGCAGAGCTCAGAGAAGAGCTTGAATGATATAGACTGTGCTTAGGGAGAACTCTTTGAAGAGAAGGAATGGCATACAAAGTAGAGAACAGTGACATATTGCTATTGTTGGTCTGATTTCCTGCAATGAAAATAAGATAAATTTTAATTTTCCTTCTTTAAGGATGACTAGAATAATGACAGTAAGTACATGTGGTATTATACTAGGCAAACACACAATTATCCACTTTTGAAAAAATAAAATATGCCAGTTGTTTTAGTCATTGGTATTTATTACTATTTGGATCTAGAATGTTCCCCCCAAGAGCTCATGTGCTAAAGACACAATTCCCAGTGCAGCCATGTCCAGCAGTGGGGCTTTGGGAAGGGATTGGATCATGAACGCTCTAACTTCATTAGTGGATTAATCCATTTGATGGATTAAGAATTGAATGAGGCCGGGCGTGGTGGCACATGCTTGTAATCCCAGTACTTTGGGAGGCGGAGACCGGAGGATCGGGGTTCACGGCCAGCCTCAGCTCTCTCCCTCTCTCTCTCTCTCTCTCTCTCTCTCTTTCTACTTAGTGAGGCCCTCCGCAACTTCGTGAGACCCGGTTTCAAAATAAAGTATAAAAAATAGGGCCAGGGGTATAGTGCAGAGGTAGAACGCCTCTGGGTTTAATCCCTGGTACCGCAAAAAAAAAAAGAAAAAAAAAAGAATTGAATGAACTACTGGGTGGTAACTGTGGGCAGGTGGCTCATGGCTGGAGAAAGTAGGTCACTGGGGGCGTGCCCTTGGGGACTGTGTCTTGTCCTAGGCTCCTTCCTATCTTTCTCTCCATGAGCTGAGCAGTTTTCCTCCATCATGCCCTTCTGCCATGTTGTTCTGCCTCCCTTCAGGTGAGCTGGCCCACCCTGGACTGAGTCCTCTGAAACTGTGAGCCAAAATAAACCTTTCCTCCTGCAAATTGTTTGTGTTAGGTATTTTGACAAAAAGCTGATTAACATAGCATTCAAAGCAGAGCTAAGTCTAAATCTTTTTATTTTTATTCATCTTTTTTTCACCTTCATACATCTAATATGATTTGTTCCCTTCTAATTCACCTGGTAGGGAATTACATATCATCTTGATATCATTACTGACTAAAAGGAAATGATATTTTTCTCTCTATAACTAAATCAGATTAACATTTTTTTTTTGCATGTCCACAAACCAAATTATGATTGTAGGTCCCAGAAATTCACTTAGAAGTTAATAGATAAAAAGAAACTGAAGCCTCTTGGTAAGCATTTAAAAAGATTCAATTGTAGTAGTTTAAAGTAACATCCTTAGTGCTTAAAATATTATATTTTGGACTTCTGTTTCTAGGAAGTTGGAATAGCAGGAGGGTTTCTTTTCCCTATCCCTTCCACTAAGGATAACTCAAATCCTGACATTCCATATGTAACAAACATAAGAAGACTCTGAAAAGTAGGACCTGCCCTGACCTTGAGACCCAAGAAAAACAAGACAGTGAATTCTTTCTTTGTCTCTGTCCCTGTCTCTGTCTCTGTCTCTCTGGTGGAAATACTAGATTTGGTGCTGAGGAGTTCACAATCCAGAAATGTCAAAGGTCACAGGTTTTTAAAAGCCCCCCAAAAATCCTGCTTTCTCTAGCCAAAGGACCAGGAAAGGGGCAGCCAAGAAAGAAAAACCTTAAAGAAAACATTACCTTGTCTTTAGCTAACACCACAGGAAAAAACAAACAAACAGACAAACAAACAAACAAACAAACAAATGTATGTATAGCCTCACTCTCCAACTGCAGCAACTAAGAATAGGGAGTCAAGACTTGCTGCCAGGCCGTGGCGTCTGGAGGTCAAGCAGCGATTCTGTACTTTCATTACTGCTAGAAAGTAGGAAGACCCCCCCCCGCCCAGCTCCACCACCACACTGAATTTCCCAAATTATTGATAGCCTATTGTCCTGCCAGCTGTGTCACTTGCTTGCAAATTTAACTCTGTGATGCTAATAACCACATGCTTCCAGATGCCGACCATTGACTGATCACATATTTTCAGGTATGTGTGTGGGGGGTTCCAGTCTGGCTGGATTTTGTCTGGATGCCATGTTGATATTCCAGAAGATCTTGAGCTCATTATAATCTCATGGTGATGGTAAAAAGTACACTCACCAGTGCCATGACAGATCCACAAATCCAACCATGCCCAAATTAGGGAAGAAAAAGTTAGCACCCTGCTCCTTGGAAATCTTCCCTTTCCGTGAAAAGCTCTGATGACTACATGCATACCGCACCCACTCATCACCAAGTCTTAGAAAAACCCAGACCCCTGTCCTGCTCAGGTGTCTTTTGAACATGGGCTCCCCTCCCCTTCTTCATTCATTGGCTATTGAATCAAATTAGCCTGTTCCCAGAACTGTTTGGTTATTTGCAAACAGTATTCAAACAGTAGGAACAGACCTTGCAAATTTGATAACACCCCATCACTGTGGGTCAGTGAAGACCCACAGGGAATCTGGGCTACTAGCATCACTCTGCAGTAATCGGCCTTCCCCTCCCCACCGGAGGTGTGTCAGAGGAGGCCCAGTAGACAGTCAGGACTTTCTATTCAGCAGCAATGAGGGCAATCCCCTGCCCTTCTGGCATCTGTGAAAGCCACCTGGTAGCAGTTGGCACTTCTACCCCATAGTGGTATCAGTGGGGAGCAAGTAAGGAGTGGGAGTTTCAGCCTTAATGAAAAGCTTTTCCCAGGTTGGGCCTCAATGGAGGTTAAATGAGGAACTTGGATTTTTGTCCTCTTTGGCAAGAATGAGTCAGCATCCTCCCTTCTCCTGTCAGAGTGGTATCAGAGGAATCGTCTGTAGCAGAAGGTTTAATTAGGATCTAAAGTCTCATAACATAATACCCCAAATGTCCATGTTTCAATTAAAAATTACTCATCAAACTGAGAATAAGGATCTCAAATTGGACAAAAAGGCAATTAATGGAAGGTGAAACAGAGATGACAGACATGTTAGAATTATTTGACAAATATTTTAAATTAGCTATCCTAAAAAATAAAAATAAGTAATTATAAACATGCCAGAAATAAATGAAAAAAGGAAGTCTCAGCAAAGAAAGAGAAAATGTGAGGAAAAACAAAACTGAAAAATTTAGAACTGAAAACATGCAATTATCAAAATAAGAAAATTCAACTGAAGAATGGAGGAGATGGAGGAAAGAATAAGCAAACTTGAAGATAGAATAATAGAAGTCATTTAATTTGGTGGCAGAGAAAAAGTAGACTGAAAACCATGAATAGCACCTTAGGGACCCAGGGAACAATAACAGAAGAGCTACCATTTGTATCACTTGAGTTCCAAAGGGAAGAGAAAAAGAGGATAGTACCAGAAAGGCGCTCAAAGAAATAATCTTCCTAATCCGACAAAAGACATAAGTTTATGAATTCAAGAAGCTGAGTGAACCCCAAACAGGATAAACCTAAAGAAGTTTACACCAAGCTACACTACAGTCAAACTTTAGAAAATCAAAGGCAAAAGTGTTGAAAGCAGAAACAGAACCATTTAT
This sequence comes from Glis glis, assembly GCA_004027185.1. Lineage (NCBI taxonomy): Eukaryota > Metazoa > Chordata > Mammalia > Rodentia > Gliridae > Glis > Glis glis. The sequence continues at coordinate 8,063 of PVJS01016181.1, forward strand.
ACACAGCCACTCTGCAAAATGGAAAGTTTCTTTAAAAACAAAACATGCAAATACCACATGCAATTGCATTTATCTCATAGAAATGAAATTATTATACACAAAAACACCTGAACACTAATGTTTATAACCACCTTTGTTAGCAATAGCCAAAAACTAGACATAGTCCAGATATCCTTCCATGTATAAATAATTAAATAAACTATGGTATATCTGTACTATAAAATACTATTTAGCAATGATACGGAAGGGACTATTGATACATGCAATGACTTTAATGAATTTCTATGGTATTGTACTAATTGCAAAAAATCCAATCCCAAAGTTTTATATATTATTTAATGCCAGATATATAATATTCTTGACATGATAAATTACAAAAATGGAGAATAGTAGTCACCAGGGACTGAGGAAGGGTGGGGGTCAGAGGGAGGTGGATGTGGCCATAAAAAGTCAACATGCAGGATCTTCCCAGTGACCAAGCTGTTCTGTATTTGATTGTATCAATATCAATATTCCACTGTCTTGCAGCATGTTACTATTTGGGGGAAACTGGGAAAAGGGTACAGAGGACATCTTGTATTGTTTCATATAATTGTATGCGATCTACCATTATTTCTCAATTTAAAAACCTTAATAGAAAATATTATGTTTTGCAGCACTATTAGTGTTAAGTTTTTGTAGTACAATTTCTAATATAAGTACATTTAAGCAAAGTAAATATATTTGTTTTCTTCAATGCAAAAACATTTTAATTCTGAGCCTTCTAAAAATTAATTTATTTTTTGTGTGCATGCTCAAGATTGAACCCATGGACATTCTACCTCTGACCTGGACCCTCAGCCTTATTTTATCTTTTATTTTGAAACAGGGTCTCATTAAGTTGGTGAGGGTCTCACTAAGTTGCTGAGACTGCATAGCCTCCCAAGTACTGGGATTATGGTATTACCCACTACTTTTGAGCCTTTAAACCAATGTGGAAGTCCACACTAGTTTTTGATTGTTAATACAATATGGAATCATTTTTCAACTATCTTTTTTGACTTGGAGTGGAGATGGGGCTGGCAAACACTACCTTTTATCTGCAATTATCTCATATTCAAGTAAGTTAGTTTGATGTTTCATTTAAGTTAATCTATTTTTGTTCTGAATTCGTAATTCTGTTCTGAACTCATGCTTTTTGTAGTAGGAATTTGAACAGAAGGGTATTATACACTCATAAAGTATACTTTTAAGTTGCAGATGATTTTTCCTTGCTATTTTTCATCTTATTCATTTACATAATTTGAGATTGCTTCAGCAAAGAATTCTAATGTGATTATATCAGTGTTATTAATGAAGCTCTTTTTATGAAATATTTTATTACATGGGCTTGTATAACATCTTGGGTATCCATCAGATGATTCTTTCCCCATTCCATTCCACTGGCTGGACCATTAGGGAGCATGTTGCAAATTTTTCTTTTTGCTACAAATAATCCAGGTGCAGTTATCAACCCACAATAAGTCATGGCAGATTGCCTCAAGGGCTATTGTGAATGTTCACAGTCTACTGGGTCAGAAAAGCTTTTCAGAGGATCAGAAACATATCTTAATACCAGCCTTTCGGTACTGTGTCGCATCATCAAGCATGACTGTATTAAACACTCTTTAAAAGATTAAATACAACTAGACGTACATGCAAACTTGTATTATCTACTTAAGGTTGGGAATGCTGAACAAAATGCTAGCATTGGCTTAGCAGATCATTCCCATTATAACTTGGTCTCTGGAGACTGGTAGATTTCTTCAGTCCTAACTTTACCAAAAAGTTACTCAATTGCAAGTTCATCTGGAATATTAGTAAAGTTGGCAGAGCAGACAATATTCAGGCAGGGTGAATGATAGCTAATAAAATTCAAATGTCATCATGGCTAACACACTTCTCTCAGAGTTCAAAAATCAGATTAGTTTAAAAAACGACTGAGGGCAATAGCTGAACCATTCTATATGTGAGCCAGTTGGGTGGTGACCAGAGAAATGTCTAAAGTAGCGCAATAGAAGTGCCACAGAATGCCTTGGGTTTAGAGGTAGGAGCCCTAAGGGAGTTCTCAGCCAAAACGATTCATTGAAAATAATTGTAAATATAAAAGCAACCTATTAACACCACCATACTATTTTAATAGTAAAGCTAAGCTCCACAATTGTGTGTTTGTAATATACAAAGGGGACCCTGATTTACTCATAATGAATCATTTGAAGCTAAGAGCACAATTTAAAAATGAAGTGTATGTAAAATGTAAACAATCAGTACCAGCCTGAAGAATTCCAGGACAAAATCAGTACATAATCCTTTTAGAAGCAAATGGTACAGGTAGCATAATTTTTGCTGAGAGATAGTAATGAACCTATAGAAAAATTAATTGGACAAAAAGTAAGGCATTTGCTAAAAATAAATTAGCCCATGTTGGGCATTCTAACAGTAATAGACAAGGCTAAAAACGATTAGTGCATTTCATCAGAGTGAGTGTGCTGTTTCAGTGATGGTAATGGGAATATTGGGCCAAATTTCTTTGGAGAGGAGAGACTAGGAGAGATGACTATTTGTATTAGTATGTACTTTTGGGGGAAAATGCTAAAACTATATTAATATCTCTTTCCTTTTAAGAGGTACCAGAGCCGGGCGTGGTGGCGCACGCTTGTAATCCCAGTACTTGGGAAGCGGAGACCGGAGGATCCGGGTTCGCGGCCAGCCTCAGCTACTTAGTGAGGCCCTCTGCAACTTCGTGAGACCCAGTTTCAAAATAAAGTATAAAAAATAGAGCCACGGGTGTAACTTGGAGGTAGAATGCCTCTGGGTTCAATTCCCGGTACCGAAAAAAAAAGAGGTACCAGATTAGAAGATAAGGAAAATGTAGAATATGTAATGTACCTGGGACTTCAACATATATTACACCAATATATTTTAAGAAATTATAAATGAGATGACATCATGGTAATAGAATATAGAAACTATCCACTGGATTTGTACTTGCTGAAAGACCTAATTTCTGAAAGGAGCAATGATGCGGAGGTCAGTATTGAACTGGAAGGCAGCTTCAAAGGTATGCTGAAGTCTCTTACTTTACGTCCTGTCCTACACACCATTTCAAAATTCTTAAGGAAGTATAAAGCTCTGATGATCGAATTTGGTAATCATATGAAGGATCCTAAACAAGGAAAGTGGTTCTGCATTATCTGAACGTAACTACCACGTACAGAACAAGGGAGGTGAATAGCCTCACTTTCTTCTGGGTTTGCCAGTCTAAACCTGCACAAATGTGCTGAGAGAGACCCTCAACAGAATGGTAAGCGCACCTTGAAGGGTGACATGGGAATGTGTTATCATGAGTACTGTTCCAGTTTCACAGAATGTTCTCACCAAACATTGGGATAATGTTGATGATGATGATGAATTTTCCCATGCAAATTGATGGTTAACTGCTTCCTGGGAACAAGACTAAAACCAGATGAACTCTGTGTTCACTTCACCTTAGAACCTTAGAGTTTAATATCAAGAAAGAGTAAGTTATCATTGTCTAGCAATTAAAATTTGGAAATCACAAGTCTATTCAGATGTTTTCTCAGCATATAAAGTGTTTAACATTTAGTAGAGGACAAAGTGAAATCCTCCCACGCACATAGATTGGTAAATATTCTGTTATTTTCCCATGTTAAAGTAAGTGTGATGAAATACAGTAGAACATTTTATATTTGGGGGATAGCGAATAGGACATTGCTTTTGGTCTCTAAGATCCTATCTTGTCAACATCTCTGGGGAAATTTGGAGCCATCTAACATCCCTAGAATAATACAGATGTACATATGTGGTTCTAGTTCTTTGTGTAGGCTGAAGTTGTTCCTTCTGATTTCATCTGAGGACACTGAGTAGGCTATAGCCTTCTAAAAACTTATCTGGAATAGACCACTTCCCATATTCTAGACTAGAATTTCACTTCCAGTTAAGAGTTTTTCCACAGAAATAGGACCAGAGTCAAGAAATGCAACTTGGAAATCACAATCTCACTAGACAAACTTCAAGTCTGACTCAAACCTTCTTGATGGCTCTATGGTGGCTTTGGCATGGCCAGCTTGGATGTCCCCATAGCTTGGAAGTACATGCCACCCTCTTGTAGCCCAGTATTCTTGGCCTAGGCTGACTAACTGTATGGTAGAATTTAAGAAAGTATAATGTTACCCAACTTTAATGAATCTTCATAAGGCATTTCTTCTCTTGGTAAGACGAGTGCCAGAAGAGGTGTTAAATAACAAACCCATAATTATGAAAGATAATTTATTAGTTACATAAAATGCTTTTTATTTGTTAATTATATAAAGCAGTGTCAACATGAATAATGCTTTTACTGCACTAAAAAACAAACACACAAACAAACAAACAAACAAACAAACAAAATGCTATAGGAAATATCCAAACACAGCAGCTAGAGAGAAAAGTTGCTTCAAAATGTTGTGGCACAGATGTATTATTAGGGTTTTGAAAATATAGTTAAGTAGCAACCTTAGAGCAATTGGTCCCTTTACTGTGAGATCTGTGGGAATAAGCTTTATACTTTATGAAAAGGTATTTTATGTGGCATTCAGTGAAACTTGCTTCCAAAGCAAACTACTTGCAGCCATCTGTGACAGAGTACGATGAATGGGAGTGAAGGTAGCAACAGAAAAGGAACCCCCAGCGGGAATAAGATGTGAACTGGAGAAGACACACATTGGAAGACCAGCTTGCTCCCAAAGCAAGTTTAAAAGGCACAAAACTAAATCAAAGAATCACGTAAAGGCCAATCAACTTTCCCAATGTGTAGCAGTGGAATCTAGTTGCACTGAATAACTTTGGAGTCAGAACTGGGCTATGATTGGTGTTCTTCACTGTCCCTTTCTTCCCATTGGAGTTTTCCTTTTCCATATAAATCTTAGATTACCGTCTTTCTACATAAATTACAGCCAATATGAGGGTGAAAGAAATTGTGTGACATACCCCACAATAAAGGGTTTCATTAACTACTGGTGACATAATTATTACCAGTTAGGGATACATAAACTAGGAAAAACTGCAAATGTACTTGTATGTTGTATATTTACTTATGTGTTTGTGCTGGTGACTGAACTCAGGGATTTGGGCACGCTAGGCAAAAAATTTACCATGGAGTTTTACCTCCAGCCCTGCTTTTTAGTTTTCTGGGCATGTGCTAACATCTTTATAGCTATTGTCCTATCTATTCATTCCAAAACTAAAAGGAGGGTTTCTGTCATTATTCATGATTTATGAATGAGAAAACAGAGGCTTGGAAAAATTAAGAGCTGTTCCAAGATAACAAGAAGAGGACTTGAACCCATGTCTACAGACCCCAGAACACTATGCTTTCTACTCTTATACATGGTATTGTTAACTTATCCAACAGGTAAGGAATATTGACAATATTCTCAAGGGAAGTGTACATAAAATTCTAAAAATCAGAGTGAATTCACTTTAGATTTAAAAAGAAGCTAAAATTAAGTTCATTTAGTTTTCCACCTTGGAAATTTGAATATACAGGATAATACTGAGCTTTGGATCAGCAGAGCTTAGAAACAAGCAAGATTAGTAGCAAGATATAAAATCAACAAGCAAAAACCAGTGGCTTTTCTATATACCAATAATGAACTCACTGAGAAAGAAATCAGGAAAATAATCCCATTTATAATAGCCACTAAAAAACCCCAAAGAATAAACCTAAGAATGAGACATGTACAATGAAAAATAATAAAATACTGAAAAGAAATTAAAGAAGACACAAAAAGATAGACCTCCCATGTTCATGAATTGGATTCCCACCAAAATACCAATGTCAGTCTTTACAGAAATAGAAAAAAACCCCTGGAAGAACAAAAGACCGTGAGTAAAGAGCCTGAACAAAAACAGCAATGCTGGAAGCATCATAATATCTGATTTCAGAATATACCACTGGCCCATAGTAGCAAAACAGCATAGTACTGGCATGAAAACAGACACACAGACCAATGGAACAGAACAGAGGACCCAGAAATAAATCCACATATCCTCACTCAACTGATTCTCAACAAAGACACCACAAATATGCATTGGATAAAGGACAGTCTCTCCAACAAATGGTTCTAGGAAAACCGGATATGCACTTGTAAAGATTGAAAGTAGACTCCTATCTTTCACGCTACAAAAATCAACTCAAAATGGATCAAAGACCATAATGTACAACTTGAAATCACTAGAGGAAAACATTGGGGAAACACTTCAGGATATTGGCACAGGTAACAGTTTCCTTCATAGGGCTCCAAAAGAACAGGAAACCAAAGCAAGAATTAACAAATGAGATTATATCAAATTAAAAATCTTCTGCACAGCAAAGGAAACAATCAATGGAATGAAGAGACAACTTGCAGAATGGGAGAAACTCTTTGCCAGCTATTCAGCTGATGGATAATTAATATCTAGTATATATAAAGAACTCAAAAGACATAACAACAGCAACAAAACAAAAAACAAGTAAATCAGTAAGAAATGGGCAAATGATCTGAATAGACACTTTCTATGGAAGCAATACAAATGAAAATAAACATAATAAAAATGTTCAACATCTTCAGCCATTAGGGAAATGTAAATCAATACTATAATAAGATTTCATCTTACTCAAGTTAGCTGGGTGTGGTGGCTTATGCCTGTAATCTCAGTAATCGGGAGGCTGAGACAGGGGGATTGCAGGTTCACAGCCAGCTTCAGCAACTTAGCAAGACCCTCTTCAACTTGTGAGACCTTGTTTCAAAATAAAAAATAAAAAGTAGGCCTGGGAATGTAGCTCAGAGGTAGACTGCCCTTGCGTTCAATCCCCAATAACACACACACGCGCGCACACACACACACACACACACACACACTCCATCTTATCCTAGTTAGAAGTACTATTTTCAACCCCTTTATCCCCCAAGAAATGATGTCAAGGATGTGGATAAAAAGGCATTCTTATAACACTGTTGTTGGAATGCAAATTTGGATAGTCATTATGGAAAACACTATGGTGTTTCCTCAAAAAACTAAAAATAGAACTTCCACATAGTCCAGAAATCCCAATCTTTGGGTACATATCTAAAGGACATGAAGAAGTCAGCATACAAAAAAGAAATTTGCATACCCATGTTTGTTGCAGTAGTATTCATAGTAACTAAAATATGGAACCATCCTTTGTGCTCATTAACAGACCAATGGGAAAAATATGCACCATAAAGAAAATATGGTGTATATATACACAATAGAATATGGTTCAGTCAGAAAGAGCAACATCTTGTTATTTGAAGGAAAATGGATGAAACTGGACAACATCATATTAAGCTAAATAAGCCAGTCACAGAAAGACAAATATTGCATGTTTTCTCTCATATATGGAAACTAAAATAAAACAAACAAAAAGATCAGCTGAACATAGAAGAGGGATTATTAAGGTATTATGGAGTGAGAAAGGGATCCAGGAGAGGGGAGAGAGAGGGAAGAGAGGAAGAGAGTAAAAAATGGGGCATGAACATGATTAATACATAATATATGTGTGTATGGAGGAGATATCACAGTGAATCCTATTCATCTTTACAATTCGTATGTTAATAATAATAGTAAATAAATAAATAAATAAAGCAGCCAGAAACATCTAGTTCAGCAAACAGACAAACCACAGAGGAGTTTAATGCCACCTGTGGGGAATGTAGGAGAACTGGAGTGATCCTCCCACTCATTTAATTACCATTTCAGATCTCTTTCAGTCGTTCTGACTCATCATGATTTTATAGTCCTCCTCTGAATTGTTTATACATGCTTCTACACACAAGAGTGGGCTTCTTATATTAAAAATGTATTGGAGAGCCACTAATTACCTTCAGCTTACAATGTAGCAAAACAAGCCTCACATTAGGTGGCTAGTCATGGTGGTATGGTTCCAAGAGCCTGAAAACTTTATCAATTGCTCTTCTTACTTATAAAGAGTTCCTACTTCTCCATATCCTCCTCAAAACTTATTACTATTTGTGTTTTTAATGATTGCCATTCTAGTTGGGGTTAGGTGAAATCTCAGAGTAGTTTTGATTTGCATCTTTCTGATTGCTAACGACGTTGAACATTTTTTCCTATGCTTATTTGCCATCTGTATTTCTTTTGTGAAGTATCTATTTAGTTCACTTGCCCATTTATAAGTAGGTTATTTTTTGGTAGTAATTTTCTTGAGTTCCTTGTATATTCTAGATATTAGTCCTCTATGGGAGGAGTAGCTGGCAAAGATCTCCCATTCTGTCGGCTCTCTATTAAGGTTCTTGATAGTTTCCTTTGCTGCACAGAAGCTCTTCAGTTTAATGAAATTCCATGTATTGATCCTCATTTTAATTTCTTGTGCCTTTGGGGTCTTACTGAGGTAGTTTTTACCCATGCCTATATGTTGGAGTGTTGGTCCTATGCCCTGTTCAAGTAACTGCAAAGTCTGTTGTCTAATTTCTAGGTCTTTGATCCTTCTTGAGTTGACTCTTGTGCAAGGTGAGTAGGTGGGATTTATTTCTATTTTTCAACATATGGATAACTAGTTTTGCCAACACCATTTGTTGAAAAGGCTATCTTTATTTCCAGTGTATGTTTTTGGTCCCTTTGTCAAAAATCAATTGGCTGTAGTGTGTGGATTTGCTTCTGAATCTTCTATTGTGCTCTATTGGTCTATATATCTGCTTTTGTGCCAATACAATGCTTTCTAATTACTATGGCTCTGTAGTATAGTTTGAAGTCAGGTCTTATGATGTCTCCTGCATGGTGGATAGCAAAGTATTCAAGGACACTTATGCCTGTGATCAAGTCTACCTTTCCAGCCCCAACACTTGTGGCTCCTCTTTGCTCTTCCATATGAAATCTCTGGCAGTTCTCCCAATCAACATGCCATATTGCTTGATATTCTCGTGTTTTTGCATGTGGTGCTTCCCTATCCAACAACAAACCAAATTTAACATTATGCTGTGAGTGCCTACATGGAGTATGTGCTATTTCAAGGCTACTTCTCAGAAAAGTGTTTCCTAAATGCCAAAGGGTACAGATAGGTACTCTTTACTCTGTGCTCATGTAGTACTTTATTCTGATGCAACTTAGTTCATTTTATTGCAATTCGTTTTTACATATTAATTCTTAAATTGGGATGGGAGCATTCTTGAGTCCTCAAGAATATCTCTCTTATTCAGAAAGTTCTTCTTGAATCTTTTTTTTTGTCACCATTCCCCCATTTCCCACACCACCCACCAGGCTCCCACTTCTGATTTTGATTACCATAGAATAATTTTGTTGGCTCTTGAGCTTCATTCAAATGGAATCTTGTTGATTTGTGTCTGGCATTTTTCACTGAGCATATATTTTTGAGATTGATGCATCTGTAATTCATTGTTTTATTTCAACTGACATCCCAAAACTTAATGGATCAACACACCCACTGTTCATTTTGTTCACTGTTCTGTGGGTGAGCAATTGGGGCTGCGTTCAGTTGGGCAGTTTTTTTGGTAGTCTTGGTGTGGTTCACACATGCATTGTGCTTGACTATGAATCATTTAGGCAGCACTTTTCCTGGGAATTGGCTGATTTTTAGGTGAGATGATGAGCTCAACTGAACTGCATATTTGTCATCTCAGATATCTAGTCATCCATCAGGACAATCTGGGCTTGTTCACATTAGTGCGGCAGGCTCAAAGAACGGCAACGGTAATAGGTTGTACTTTTCAAAGTACAAAGTATATTGTCATCCCAATGTCAAAATCAGTTGGGGCCATTATAGAAAATAATCTCTCAAGGTAACACCATTTATCTATTTATTCATCCAATTGTTGAAGGACATTAGGATTTTGTATAGATTTGAGCTACTATGAATAAAACTGCTCTAAACATCTTTTACAGATATTTTTGTGAGTATATATTTTCAATTCTCCTAAAGAAATACCTCCTAGTGGAATTTCTGCATCATAAAGTAGGAGCCTGGCAGGATGGATGTGGGCTGAGCCTCCTGAAATAATTAGCAGAGATTATAAGCAATGGATTTTTTAAGGCCACAGGTTGCTACTTTTCAAATTTAGTTTCATTTTAATTGGATGTTTATAAAATGTAATCCTCTTCCCAACATCTCATTACACCCTAAGCTTAGTAAAGTATTGCTGTGCCCACCATCTTATACATGTAGGACTTTGAGAACTGAAGGAATCAAAGTGACATTGTACAAAGATGAGATGTGGAGAAGCAATTGAGAACTCATTTGAAAGAGTGAAGTTAGGGCTGTCAGGAAAAGCCCTGAGCATCTTTAATGACACTGCAGGATACAACGTGGCTGGGATGTGAATTTAGGCTGCTTTTAATTTCAAAAGAAGTTGGTCCCAGTAGATGAAAAGCTTTTGCTAAAAAAATGAGTAAGTACAATGCCTATCAGTAGGTTCTCAAGGTTTAGCTATTCCTATTTACTATGTCTAGTTAGTTCCAGTCTTGTGTTTTGGACTAACTAATTTAAATGATTATGCCTTAGGATTTTATTGTCAAATAGTGACAGGAAGATATGTCTCACCTAGTCTATACCGAAAGTTAAGATAAATGAAATCATCACTGTGAATGTACTTTGAGTTCCCAGGAGAAACAACCAGGTATTCTCTCTTTTCACCTCTAAATGTTCACCACATTCAGACTCTATTCATCCATCCCTGCACAAAAGAAGGCAGATTTTTCTTTTTTGCTCACAATGTCTATTGATTGGTTGAAGTAGTTTCTGTTGTTGTTGTCTTCCTTCTTATTAAATGTGCAGAGGTTGAGAAATGCTAGCTAATTTTGATATTTTTATGGAAATACTTTCTAAAAGAAATTTTTAAATATAGTGATAGGAAATATTTCTCTTACCTCTCTAAATATTAAAGTCCTTAAAAAGTATTTATTCTCTCTTAGAAAATATTTTTCATAGTTTTGAGCTCTAATTTTTCTATATTTCTGTCAAACTAATTCCATCCAGATTACTGGTACTTATTTTCTCCCTTTAATTAT
>PVJS01016181.1:19226-37945 GCA_004027185.1 Glis glis
GAGGAGGAGGAGGAGGAGGAGGAGGAGGAGGAGGAGGAGGAGGAGGAGGAGGAGGAGGAGGAGGAGGAAGAGGAGGAGAAGAAGAAGAAGACGAAGGACGGAGTGATCCTCCTGTGTGGGGATTTTTAAAAAAGCATTATTTAGCCTGTGGTGTGGTGGCTCATGCTTATAATGCCTGTACTTAGGAGGCTGAGACAGGAGGATTGCAGGTTCGGAGCCAGCCTCAGCAACTTAGTGAGGCCCTCGGCAATTTAGTGAGACCCTGTTTCAAAATAAAGAATGGGGCCGGGGGTGTAGCCCAGAGGTAGAATGCCCCTGAGTTCAATTCCCAGTACCACACACAAAAAAACATTATTTAAAAACTTCAGTCAAGATTCTGTAAGACCATGTTAACTCTTTTAACTCAGTATATTACTATCTACACTCACTTGTAGTTTGTAGTTTTTACTCCTAATTCCAGGAGAGTATGTTTTTCATTCCATTATATTCTTATTGCATTTGAAAACATACAAAGGAACCAGTCCTTTATAACCACAGCATCAGAATTCTCAGGGAAAGAGAGAGAGACAGACAGAGAGAGAGAGAGAGAGAGAGACAGAGACAGAGAGAGAGACAGACAGAGAGAGAGAGAGAGAGAGAGAGAGAGCCTCCTGCAGTTTTTATTGCCCTTTAAGGTGCCATCATTATTAGTTGTTCTCCCAGAAAAGTGAGACTTGATGACAATCTATCTCCTCGTTTTAACTTAATGACTTCAAAATTGTTGAAACCTCGTTACTGAATGTCATCTCTGTGTGTATGTGTGAATGTGGGTTTTAATAAAGCGAGAAATACTGAGCAAGAAATGACATTCTGCTGATTTTCATGATCTTGTATGAGGGATAGTTGAGTTCTTCTAAAATTAGCCCCTGTCTGCTTCTGCAGACTAATTTTCTAAAATTAGACAATTTAAGAGATTTTTTTTTATCTCACATCTCCCCTCCATTCCAAAAGTCCCCATTTAGAAATAGTTTGTGACCAAGGGTGATTCCTTCCAAATGCTTTTATCCAGCTGGCTCCGATTGCCAACTATTTGGATCATCACTGTCTCCAGTCTATGCTGTTTTCAGTCTTTACAGCTTCCTAGAAAGCAGGTACACTTTGCTGATCTTCATCTCTGATGAATATTTTCAATCTGAGAATATTAGTGAATAATTAACATTTATATAGTACTAATTCTGTGCCAGGCACAGCTCATCCATAAACTCTTCCACTCCTCACAATCATCTCATAAGATGGGTATAATTATTTTATCCTCTTTATAAATGAGGTCATTGGGGGCATAGACAAATTAAAAGGCTTCACCCGAAGTACCTGCTAACAAGTGGTGGAGCTGGGGTTCAAACCCAGAATCCATGCTCTTCACCCCCACCAGATGCTGCCAATACAGCTAAGGATACAAGAGGCTGTATTCTCTCACATACCACGGTATTAATATTCATCTCTACTGCAATTTCTCCCTTGAAATGCAGCTGGTTAGGGAAGTAAACATAAATAAGCACACAAAAGTGTAACTTAGTTCCTTCTGAATGTTAACATTATTAATTAAAAATTTGAATTATAAAGAATAAATTGTCTCAAAATTTAAATCTTTAGGAAAAAAGAACTAAAAGAAATCCTGACCACATGACAATATATTTTTATGATTATATTTTATTTGGCAGAAATGAAAATTTCAGGCTCCCACCAACTATTTCTATTTATTATTGGCAATTAATGGAACATCTATGCCTTTATTCTAAGTTTCATATCTATAAATAAAGGAAATAAAGGTAAAATATGGGCACCTAGCTGTTGAAAATTTTTACTAAAGGAAAAGTAATGGAGAAAAGATGACAGGGTACAAAAATATGTGATTGATAGTTTAGAGTGTGTATAATTTGAAGCTTGGTAGTCTAGCTATTGTTGAGTATTGCTGATATTTTTGATAGTAAAATGGAATTTTATCTCTTTGCATTATAGAAATATGTGATAAAATTAGAACATATATAATATAGACTATATTAAGTATAGAGGAATATAAGACTATATCAGAAATATATTGCATCACCCTGTCCTCAAGATCTTTAGCATTTAGGGAGGCAAGAAAATCACTCTTCCTACTCCCTAACATGCACAAACATCATATGCTACTCAGAATCAGGTGGAATAAAGACTGTATTAAGTGATTAGTGGAAGGGTAAAAAGGAGAGGTGAAACAAATCAGTTCCTACTTTCAGTTCTTCTAGCTTAGAATTTCTGCTCTTCTTCAAACTTGAAAGCCAGTCTCAAGCATGGCGTTATCAGCAAAAAGCCAGCACAAGGTACAATAAATCCAAAGGTTACCCAGTGCTACAGTGTCAAGTAGAAATGTGAAGTCTATGATTAAGAAAAAATACTTATGGAGGTTTAATGGACAACTAAACTAAATTAGGTTTAGTCATTTCTCTCTCACAGGATGGACTAAAAACGAACAGAGATCTCTGTCTATTGTTTCAGAGCAAAATTCCCCCAAACCAAACTGTAAATAGAATCTGGGGCCATGAGGTTTGGCTTTCTTTTCTACCAGAGATGTCAGCCTCACTCCATAGGACGAGAGTATTGAAGCTGGCACCGAAGCAGGGTATTTTCCCATTCCCAGATCCTCCTACGCTGGACTGCTTCACATTTCTTTTATGATCTGCTTGGTCCTGACTCTTTGGATATTATCAGTAGTAGAGCAGCTTGACCTCTCTAAAAGAACAGAAATGTTCAAGATAGTAAAAGAAAAAAAATCTTTATTTCAATTAAACCAACATCAAGAAGGTTTTGAGGTTACCCAGTGAAATAACACTGATACAGTTTGGAAGCGTAATCATAGGTAAGATGGCAGGGCCCCTGCTCAAATTGAACAAAAGATTGATGCTACAGGCATTTTCCCATTTCACAGATAATGTGTTCCTGTGGAATCACAATACCTTTTTCATAAGTTGCAAAGTCTTACCTGTAGACAACTATATCTTATTCAAAATGTTTTTAAGGGGAAATTGAAATGGGGTTAAGCAAGTAGAAATTATACAATGTTCTCTGGGTTGTCAAAGTTTCCTAAATAACTCAAAACTTGAATACATTATTTGGAGATGGTCTCAATATATAATGTAGGATTATTTTGTTAAAGCGGTCCCATATCAATTTCTTAGGTAAAATCATTAATTTAATGAGCAAAAAATAGAAGTTCCTCCGAGGAGACAAAAGGCTGCCTTCATCCTAAGACAGCTGCAAAAGAAGGCTCAGAATAGCTTGGTCACATCAGCCTCCGGGGAAAGTGGCAGATGCAGAATTCACTTCTCGTTCCCATTTCTGCCTGTCTCAAAAATTGTTCGGTTATCCGCTTTTGCTTCACTCCCTAACCCATTGACTACTCAATATTCTAAAAGCCTGTATTTAGAAGAGATGGAGTATTTTCCCTTCGTGGAAGTAAAGAATGTTCTCAAATTAAATGATTATCAAATATTGACTGTGCCCTTTCCACATACTATGTCTAAATGTTTGGAAGTACAGAAGGTTAAGGGGGTCAAGAAATAATATCCTTCTCTTCTGCTATCTTTATTTAGAATTATAAAGTTTGCTTTTAAAAATATCAGCAAATTCCTCAACAGTATCTTTGGAGTTCCATATTTGTGTGTCCAACTGCCCATTAAGCATGTGACATCTCAAACTCGCCATGTCCACACTAGACTGCTCCCTTTCTCCCTAAAACCTGACTGTACTGGCTGCACCCACAAGCTTTCTTTTTCAGGAGATAATGATATCATCCTTCCAGATTTTAAATCTCAAGTGTCATCTTTGACTCTTCTTTTTTCTCATATCATAGAACCAATCTGTCAGGAAATACCTTAGGTTTTTGCTTTCCAAGTATATCCAGAGTCTGACCATTTTTAACCATCCCCCCTGCTGCCTCCCAGATTCAAAGTGCCATTTCTCTCACCTGGATGCTGTAATCCATTTGCCTCCCTCTGAGCCTAGTTGCCACCCAGGAGCCAGCCAGCCTGATCATTTAAGAATGTAAGTAAGATCCTGTTTCTTCTTTGTTCAAAATCTCCCATGGCTCTCCAGTCTAGTCAGAGTAAAGGTCAACCACATTACCATGGCTTCTAGATGTGACATAATATGCCCCCTCCATTACCTCTCTGACCTGATCCTGTCTTCTTGTTCCCTTTGCTCATTCTGCTCTAGCTGTGAACTTCCTCGCTATTACTTGAACATACAGGTCCATGTTAGAGTTTGGGTGCTGGGTTTCAAGTTTTTTTTTTCTTTCAGATGTCACCTTCTCAGTGGGACTTACCTTGATTATCCTATTTTAAAATTGCACCTTTTAAAAAAAAATTGCACCTTTGTTGGCATTCACAATACTTCCACCTCTGCTCCATTATTTTTCCATAGTAATTTAATCTGATATATGGGCAAGTCCTTTTTATTCCATTTCTAATATGAATTGTGTGGTTGAGCTAGGTTATTTGGGCACTAATAATCTGAAGAGAAATTGCTGGGTCTGGTTGCTCTTGGGGAAACTGAATTTAAATTTAAGTTTTGTCTTGGTGTTCTAGTTAGAGAAAATCCTCCTAAATTTCTTACATTATTACCCCCATCCCTGTCCAGCTGGAAGGCCTCTGATTCTATTTCCAACATGGAGTCTTCATCCTCCAGGCCATAGTTGGTTCCTCTGGTTCAGGTTCTGTGTCCTCCTGTTTCCTTTCTTTACCAATTACCTAACTGTCTCTATGGTTCTTTTCTCCTTAGTAAAAATTTCAAATCCTAAAAAGCTTTCCCTCTTTCTGTCTCTCTCCCATTTGTAAGCAAGCTCTTTGAAAGATTATTCTATACTTTCCCTTCACATCCCTTTGATTCCATAATCAAGAGACATCAGGCTTCCAATTCCTCCTCTGTATAGAAACTGTTCTCACAAGGATGATGTCCAATGACTTTTAGGATGTTAAGTCCACAGAAAGTGTTCAGACCTTATTTCCCTTGGCTTGACTTCAGTTCCAATACCACTGGGAAAACCGCAGGGTCTTGAAGTTTTCACATATCTTAACCTTAGTGACCATGATTTCTTCTGATTTTCCTCCTATGAATTTCAGTCTCTTTTTGGGTTCTTCTTTTAATAGAACAGTAAGTAATTGTGATCCCAATTCTGACTTCACACATTTCTGTATTCCTTCCGCAACTTCTACTGTGTACAGACTTAGCATCTTGAAGATCACTGGGTAGCACTGTACTGAGAAGTTTCCATATAGAGGAGGGGGTAGAAGCCTGATTGCTCTGAGTTGTGGAATGAAAGGCATGTGAAGAGCAAGTGTAGAATTGTCCTTCAAAAACCTAGCTGCAAATGGGAAGAAGACCTCCAAATTCACATCTGCAGCTGGGGTGTCCCTCCAGTGCCCCAGGCTCTAATGTGCAGTTGCCTGCTGGGCATTATCACTTGGGTGAGCTGGAGTACCTCAAACTTGTCCTATTTGTCACTGAGTCCTCCTTGCCCTCAACTCTGGCCCCTTTTCTTTTCTTTTGCTGTCTCAGGGAGCAGCACTGTCATGCATTCCTTTGGATTAATCTGAATCCAGTCATTGACAATACCTGTACCCATACCTGCACCCATATTTCTACCCTACCAAGCCCCAAATTTCTACATACTAAGGATTTATAAACTCAGTTCTCTCTTTTCTAATCCACTGCCACTGTTACAGCCTGGGACCTCACCATTTCTTGCAGAGTGTACTGTAATAGGCTGTCAATTCTTTTTCCACAGTGCTGCCAGGGTGATCTTTCTCAAAATTCAATCCTATCATACTAGTCCTCTTTTTTTTAAAGAAAAATCCCCCATATTCCTTCAGGCCCAAATTGGAACTCTTTTATCTGGCATATGTGGTATTTCAAAATTTGCCTCCTGCCTGTCACACCAACATTATTTCCATTGCACTGTACATTCTAGCGGCACTGAGCTGCTTGTAGTTATTCATAAGTGCCATTCTAACAACTCCTCTGACATGAAGCACCCTTGCCCCTACTGTTACTTGAAAGGGAACCATTGCATTCACCTGAGAAACTCTTCCTTTTTCTTAGGAGTCATGTCCTCAGTCTTGGGTGGGCATTCTTACTCTACAAGGCAAAGCTTTCTTTTTAAAATTTAGATTTAAAGTTCATTTCAAAATTAAGCAATGCTCATTATAGAAAAAGTTGAAAGAGAAAAATAGAAATCACTTATAATTCTACCATTTACTTAATGTCTGTTAATATACTCTCCTCTTTCTTACTTATCTATCCACAAAATGTGCCCATAGTCTACAAATAATGACATGGTTTTGTGAAAGTGTTAAATACCATTTTATTATATATGCTGTTTAAATTCACTCTTTTTCCCTCAGCAAAATATTGCAAATGTCTTTTAGTGACAGTAAATAGAACTCTTGGTCATTTTTTTGGTAATGGGTACATATATTCAATTATATAGATGCAGCATAACTCATTCAATCCCCTATTATGTTCAGGCAGCTTAATTTTCTTTTCTATCAAAGATGTATTCTATTAAATATACACATTGTTTCAGTTACAAAATAAGTTGTTTAGGTATGTATTTGGAATGTGATTTCTAGGTCATGGACACTTTAATAAATTTCACACAACTGCAAAATTTCATGTAATTTTCTATAAACAATATCAAACCATATTTTAAACACAGCCTAAATTAGATAGAACCTATCAGAACACTTTTTAAAATTACTTCAAAAGTACAGTGTGTCTAAGATGCTGAAGAACTATCTTTGACACTAAGCATTTTTGTGTTAGTTCTTGCTGACGTTGGGAGCAAGAGCTTTTGGACTGGCCAAGATGCTAATGATGTGAGGATCTTCAGGGGAGTCTAGGAGGGTCTGAGAAGTTTTTATAAATGGGGCATTGCCAGTAGCTGTTAACTAATGGTGAGGGTCACCCTTCCTAGAGCTCTTGTTCTATTTTCTCCACAAGTTTTTTGGTTTTTTTTTTTTTGGTATTGTTTTAGTCAAAGGGAGGCCACAGTGTTTGCTTAGGAAGAAAGCTCTAAAGAAGGCACCAAATAGAAAGCAAAAGTACCAGTTAGTCCTCTGGAGGCGTAATGGTCTTGTAAGTAGCCTCTGGTGGACTTAAAACAGTCAGGTCATAGAGGTAAAATAATGAGTCAGAGAATGGCTCATAAGGGAAGGCTGATTTTAGGCAGTAAAAAGAAAAGGAAAAACTAAAAAAAAAAAGGACAGGAAATTAAAATGTGTAAATTATACAATGAAATTCTGAAATAGATGGCATACAGAGGCAGTTAAAAAAGATATTGTCTTCCTGAAAAATGGAAGTTAAACCCCTTAATATCTCTCTCCAGGAGGTCAAATTCTGTCAGGAAATGGCAATGAGATTTAAAGGTGTTTATCAGCACATTGCTTACTGATACACAGTAAGAATTTTGCTCAGAGATTAGTGAAGTTTTAACATCTCGTTTCTCAGAAAAACGAAAATGAATTTGAGGCTGTGAATGGAGAGACCAAAAGACAGGAAACAGAAATTCCCTAGGGAAAGATTGTCTGACTCTGGGGGAAGTAGAGCCCAGCCAGAAGGGGTGAAGTTGTACCTAGGTAACTTAGGTATAGGCAATACCAATATTATATTGCAAGGTTTAGTCAGTCATTTTAAAATTTAAAAACTGATGCTTTCATATTTTTATAAGAACATGTTTAGTTTGCTAATGTTTTCCTTTTCGCCTATTAAAGCAAATATGTACTTTATCTTCTCTAGCCCCTATTGAATCTGACTGCTCTCATTTGAGGGAGCTATTGAAGTGCTGACAGCATCTGTCTCCAGGGAGGGATACTACCTGCCTTCAACCAAGTCGAAGATAATAAAGGAAAAGGAGTTAACTCGTGAATTTCCAGAACTAGGTGAAATTTAAAACTACACATTCTTCTCTTCTTCCTTTTCTCCTCCTCCTCTAGCTAAAACAAAAATGTCAATAGAGTTTGCTACAGGGACCTACAGATGGTCTTCCCAGGTCACAAATCTTCCTGTTAGGTTTAGGATTAAGACTTTGATTTTGAAAAGCAAATAGATCTTAAAGTTACCAGGTAAACTTTTCAATCACTTGTAATTAATCTAGCAAACTCAACTGTTCTGAATGCATTTCAATTTCTTTACTGACTAATATGTCTCTATTGGAACAATGAATAAGAATCAGTTAAATGAATGTGTCTTTTAGGTGTACTGCTTGAAACTGAGGAAACAACCTTCTTCCTGGGAAGACATGGAAAGTTCTGAGTCTCTTTATAATCTTTCAAAGTTAGTCTAGTGGATATTTCCACTCAATGGATGAAGAAAATAATTCCCAGTAAATACATATTTAAAAACATATTATTGTTCCTTCTTTAAATTCTTCATTATTAAGAGGAACCACAAAGGCAGAGGGTGGGGTTGGAGGGACTAAAGCACATATAGTATGTGTAAGTTCTGGAGGTTTTTTTTTCTTGCACACAGCATTCAAAACACCCCCCCCCCCGCTTTGTCTTTGCGGAATGCTACAGAATGGTTTAATCATCTGGCTTTGGTATCCAACTGCCTAGGGCAGCTGTACCCTTTCTTATCATTATGTCTCACTGTGTGTCACCTTTCCCAGACAGCTATAGGATCGGGATAAGAAAAATTGTTTCTTTATGCTGTAGATCTAACAAAACCACAGGCTGCTCTCAGCTCACCAAATGAATGCCTAGCATTTAAAATCGACCTGAATTAAATGAAGCAGTTGATTATAAATGCTAGACACTCAATTTAGAAACTGTAGCTTCAAGAAAGAAACAACATGTGACTTTGGATTGTTCCTTTTGCATGAGAGGAAAAAATGTGATGGCATGACCAGAATGAAATATTTTCTGAGGGGTGGGTGAATTCCAATGATTGTGGTGATCCCAAGCAACTTTGTGTGGTACAATAAAATAGGCATTTTTTTTTTTTTGCGGTACCGGGGATTGAACCCAGGGGTGTTCTACCTCCGCACTACACCCCTGGACCTATTTTTTATCCTTTATTTTGAAACCGGGTCTCACGAAGTTGTGGAGGGCCTCACTAAGTATATATAGAGAGAGACAGGGAGAAAGAAAGAGAGAGAGAGAGAGAGAGAGCTGAGGTTGGCCGCGAACCTGGATCCTCCGGTCTCCACCTCCCAAAGTACTGGGATTACAAGCATGCGCCACTACGCCCGGCTAAAATAGGCATTTAAAGGTCATTTGCATCAATACTTCTATCCCTAGAAGCACAGCATAGCAACAGACCAAGTGTACATTTTTATCTTATCTTCTGTGTCAATTATTAAAATACTATAGGAAGGCGGAGAAGATCAGACAGGTTTTTTTTTTCTAGGTAGGAAAAGGTTGAAGCATGAATAATTAGTCAATTCCTATATCTAGGAAATGTTTGAGAAAGTGCATTTGGTGATTGACATCTATTTATAGCTACATCAAAAGTGTTGTATATGAAGGTTGTAATATTGCTTTTTTAGCTTGAGAAGCACTGTAGGATCAGGATAGTGTAATTTGTTACTTTCCTGATAATGAGAACTAGGAGTCTGGGCTCTCAAACGGCAGAAAGATGCTTCACAGAATGGCCAGTGAGTGCTGCTAAGATGACAGATTAGATTGATGTCTTGATGTAGAGCAAAGAACTTAGCTGAGATGGCTGTTCAGCACTCTCAGAGAAAAAATTCGTTATAGCTTCACGCTGACAGAAATGTAGCACTAGCACATGCTTTCCTTTGCAATAGGTTGGATCCAGAAGCTTAATAAAGAATTAATTCCATCCAGATTTGTTACTTCAATATTCCCACACATAATAGAACATCTAGAAGTAATATAAATTTATGTATGTAGTTTTTTAAAACATCTCTTTGAATCTAAATGATTATTTTTTAATGTGTTGGACTTCTTTTTCTGTCTGTAGAATGGGGACACAAATATTCTGTTTATTTTTTTATTGGTTTTTCAAAGATGAAGGTGATTATAATTTCAACTAATAGAAGGCCATATTGCATGGTATTATATAAAATACTAATAGGTAATTACCTGTTGAGAAAATATTATGTGATATGCATTTCATCATGTGCTAAAATACAGTGGTGCTAGGTAAGGATTAGTTCTTCCAGAGATTATACTTTAGTGGGAAAAGAACAACAACAAAAAAATACAAGTAAAACGCAAATGAAAAACAAATAAATGGGCAGGCAAGTGTTGATCAACTAACGGAAGCAGAAAACCACAGGTCCATGAGACTGCAGAAAAGGAGAGAACAATGATAAGGATGCCAAATTATGCCTACAAAATTCCCTCAAATTTAGGAGTCTTGGCTGCTCTCAAATTGCATATGTGCATGTGAGGCTCTGAGGTGTCCAGGGAGAAAACATTAGATGGAGTTCTAAAGGAGCTGAGCAGAGATTTCAACTGTAGAGGCAAGAAAATTTGAAGTTCAAGACTTGTCAAGCTAAAGGGGCTTAGGAAACACTCGGATGTTCCACATCTGAAGAGTGAAGGCATTGTACTAGGACTAGGTGATTTCCTCGGGATTAGGAGACAAACTGAAATAGTCTCCCACTACCAAAGCACAAAACCAAACCGCTACATATTTACGGTTGTTTGCCAGCTGTTTAAACCTCTAGTAGAAAAGAACTCAATGATCTTCAGGGGAAATTACCAAATATCCTACGATTCTGCAGCATCTTGTTTATAATATCTGTGTATTTGAGAAGTTACTGGGTGTAGGAAGAAACAAGAAAAGGTGAGAAAGAAAAAAAAATAGAAACAGAATAAAAAATGACCCAGATGTGGAGTTTTTAAAATTTAAATTTAATTATTTAAAAATGACTAGTAATAAATTGTTAAAGAGCCTGAGTGGAAGTTTAGATATGCCTTAAAGAAGGATGGAGACTTGAAATGTTAAACATATAAATAAATACAAAATGTGATTTTCCTTTATCCCTTAAAAGACAATTGATTGTAAAATTCAAATATAACAAAATATATTGTGGAATTATTAACATGTAGACGAATGCTTCATGCCAATAGAATACAAAAAACAGGAATGATTTAAAGAGATTATATATTTTTAAAGATTCTTGTATGTGAATTTTTAGAATAATAATTTGTTAGCCTATAGTAAATAGAGGATGTATATTCCATTCTTTACAATAACCCATAAATATAACAAAATGGCACAGCTGAAAAGACAATTAAAGACATAGAATGGAAAAACAAAATATGTGTGAATTCTTAAGTACTGAAATCCTACTGAACATGTCCTCTGATTAAAAATATTTATGCTAAAAATTCATAGTGATAAGATATCTAGAGAATCACTAAATCTCTAACAATTAAGCACTATACTTCCATGTGTCCCATGGGCTAGAGATGAAACCACAAGGTACACTAGATAATATTTCAAACTGGATGTTGATGATGTCACAAAATAATAAAATTTATGGGATGCACCTAAAACTCTGGTTGAAGGAATATTGGTAGTATTGCAAACAAGATTTAAAATCAATAATCTAGGTTTTGACTAAAAATGTTCAAAAAGAAGAACAAAGAAGGCATAATAAAGGAAACAATATAGATAATAATGATATTTAAGAAAGAAAATGTTTTAAAATAGAGAAAATCATCAAAGCCAGATGTTGGCTGGAAAGGCTAATGCAACGGTTATTAATAAATTTGTTATACCTTTAGAAAAATATTCAATGAAGACAAATTTTTAAAAATCTTGCCAACATCACAAATGATAGAGGAAACATCACTATGTTTCCTAAGTAAATATATTTTGAGAGGTTAATAAGGAAATACTATGCCAATAAATTTGACAACTTAGATAAAAGGAACAAATTCCTTCAAAAACACACTTTACCAAAACCAATGTATCATTGTGCTGAGTGAAAGAAGGCAGATGTGAAAGAGTACATATTATATGATTTATATCAAAGTATTGCTATTAGCAAACTCAGTTATATTGATGGAAGTAAGAACAGTGGTTGCTTTGGATCGTGGTAGGGCATCTAGGATTGACTAGAGAGTGCATAAAATATGTCCGTTTCATTTTACATAAATTATACCTGAATTTAAAAAAATACAATTTAAGTAGAATGTAATAATAAATATCATGGAAAAACACACAAGGTGATGTGATAAAGGTTGACTGACGGGAAGAATTAGATTTGGATTGGGTTTCATTAAAGATGTTCCTAAGGAGGCAGCATATGAACTGAGACCTGATTAGCAACAAGGAACCAGCAGCCACAGACACGTGAACATCTGGTGACAGAGGTTTCTGGGTCCAGGGCCCGGTAGGTGTAAAGTCTCTAAGATCGGGAAAAGCCTGGTATTATTTGGGCACCAGAAATAAGAATTAATGAAGTTAAAACCTTTTGAGCCAGTGTAAGTATGGTGGGAGCCAAGACAGGGATCAGTAAGGAATTAAAGAAAAATATACCCTAGATATTAGTCCTCTGTCAGAGGGATAGCTTGCAAAGATCTTCTCCCATTCCGTAGACTTTCTTTTAGACTCTTAATGGTTTCCTTTGATGTGCAGAATTTTTTTGGTTTAATGCTATCCCATTTATTAATTCTTGTTTTAGTTTCCTGGGCTTTGGGGGTCTTGTTGAGGAAGTTTCTACCAGTGCCTATATGTTGGAGTGTTGAACATATGCCTTCCTTTAGTAATTTCACAGTCTCTGGTCTAACTTCCAGGTTTTTGATCCATCTCGAGTTGACTCTTGTGCAGGGTGAGAGGTAAGGATTTAATTCCATTTTTCTACAGATAGATAACCAGTTTTCCCAACACCATTTGTTGAAAAGATTATCTTTTCTCCAACGTATGTGTCTGGCACCTTTGCTGAAAATCAATTGGCTATAAGTTTGTGGATTTGTTTCTGTATCTTCTATTCTGTTCCATTGGTCTATATGTCTGTTTTTGTGCCAATACCATGCTGATTTTATTACTATAGCTCTATAGTATAATTTGAAGTCAGGGATTGTGATGCCTCCTGCATGGTTCTTATTGCTGAGAACTGCCAATCAGAATGACAATCATTAAGAAGTCAAACAACAATAAATGTTGGAGAGGATGCGGGAAATAGGAACTCTTCTGCATTGTTGGTGGGAGTGCAAACTAGTTCAACTACTATGGAGATCAGTGTGGAGATTCCTTAGAAAACTGGGAATGGATCCACCATATGATCCGGCTATACTACTACTGGGTATCATACCAAAGGGATTGAAATCAGAGAACTACAGTAATATAGTATGTTCATAGCAGCACAATTCATAGTAGTCAAATTATGGAACCAACCTAGGTGTCCATCAACAGACAAATGGATTACAAAGCTATGGGAAATACACACAATGGAATTCTACTCAGCAATAAAGAAGAACAAAATAACATCATTTACAAGAAAATAGAAGGACCTGGAGAACATTATGTTAAATGAGATCAGCCAATCACAGAAATAGAAGGGTCATATGTTTTCTCTCATATGCGCAAGCTAGGGAGTAGTTGGGATACTAGAGGGACTCTAGACAATGGTGGAGAAGCCTCAGTGGAGCCAGGGAAGTGGTCTAAGGGAAGGGGCAGGGGAAGAACGAACTTCATTAATGGAATTACTACCATCGACCATGTGTACACATGAGAATATACCAACGTCAGTCTCAGTACTCTGTATTGGGAGGGGGGGAAAGGGAGGGGGAGCACCAAGGACTGTGTGCCTGTATATTACTGTCGACTTGATTTTCATTGTGATATGAGACTATAATGCATCAACAAAAGTACATTTAAAGTAAAAAAATAAAATAAAGAAAACTTCTACAAAAGAACAGAAAAGAAAAAAGTACATCAGGTGTGGTAGAGCAAGCTTGTAATCCCAGTACTTGGGAGGCTGAGACAGGAGGATCACAGGTTGGAAGCCAGCCTCACCAACTTAGTGAGGCCCTCTGCAACTTAATGAGACCCTGTTTCTAAATAAGAAATAAAATCAGGTTGGGGATATAACTTGGACATAGAATGTCTCTGGGTTCCATCCCCAGTATCAAAAAAGAAAAAAAAATTGGTAATGTAATTTTTTTTTGCGGTACTGGGGATTGAACCAAGGGGCATTTTACCTCCGAGCTACACCCCCGGCCTTATTTTTTATTCTTTATTTTGAAACAGGGTCTCACTAAGTTGCGGAGGGCTTCACTAAGTAGCTAAGGTTGACTGCTAACTTGCGATCCTCCAGTCTCAGCCTTCCAAGTACTGGGATTACAAGTGTGCGCCACCACGCCTGGCCGGTAATGTGATTTTTTTACATATTTGAGCACATATTAAGTTTTCACCTAATTTACCTTTACCTAATATGATTAAAATTAGCAAATAATTTACTCCATGGGAGTCTATATAAGGAGGTATTTTGCAAAGTTGTTTAATTGGTTAGAATGTAGAGAAAGGATGGAAGAGGCAAAAAAGGGGGAGTAAGGAGCAAAGATGGGGACCTGAGAGAACTGGGTGGGAGGAGGGGCACAGAAACATCTTATATAAGTGGGGGGAGTGTATGTGAGTGTGTGTGTGTGTGTGTGTGTGTGTGTGTGTGTGTGGAGGGGAAATTGGAAACAGGAAGCCTCTTTGAGCATTTGACATCTTAAATACCCCTCCTCAAATGTTTAAAAGCAAAGCAGAATATTCATGTGAAATGTGCCAATGTCCTTACCCAAAAAATCAACACAATTCATCTGCTTTCTTGTCATGGTGGAAAAGACTTCATGAAATTGAAAAGCAAAATGTAGTTTACATTGAGAAGTACTTCGGAACAGCATTGTCCCCAAACAGGAAGACGATCAGTGTTGCTTCTTTTCCTTCTCCCTCATTACCACACCTCAAGTACCACAGGAAGTTGGCATCAGGCACAGCTTGAGACAAGGGAAATTGAAAGTATGTCCTATATTTCAAATAAAAAAAGACAGTTCAAAGAAAATACTCAAAAGATGAGCAAGGCTGCTCAATCATCTCTGTTTTCAAATCCTTTGCCTCAAAATTTTAAACCCTTCACTCTGAAATCTGTTAAAATGATTCCTCGGATTGAGAAATCTTAATAAAGAGAGCTGGTTTTGGAAAAGCACATAATCCAGACTCTATCTCCTCCTCATATTCTACCATGCCAGAAACCATGTCAGCAAACACTGAAGCAAGCGGCCGCCTGTTCAGGGCCACATGTGCTTTTGCAGCCTTTCCAATCTGGTCCTGTGCTCCCCGGATGTGAAACCACTTGCAAGGTGGTGAAACTGCCTCCTTCAGCAAAACAAAGTAACGACGGAGGTTCTCATACAGCACCCGGGGACGGTTTTATTAGTGGCCAATGGAGAGGACATGTGGGAGGGACAAGTGGCTGGGAATGAATAGGTTCCAAAAGAAAATGGGCTGTTTGTGAGTGGGACTGAGTGCCACACCCCCGGGGCTTCTTATGTTGGTGCCTACTCTTACAAGACAAATATAGGTCCTCTTCCTCTGACTTTGGGCCACAAAAGTAAAATTCATCCTCACAATCTCAACAGTCCTAAGAGACACTTTAAACGAGTGTATCAAAGTCTCCTCTTCAATCTCCCGTTAAGTGTAGAGGAGTGAGCTGGCCCTTTTTGGAAAGCTAGTACCTTGGTGCCAATATAAATTCAGTTAAAAGCTCAATCATTTTTAGTATAATTTGTGTTTTATTTAGAATAAATGCCATTACCTTATTTGTGTCTAATTAAACATTCTGTTAGGGAATAAAGAAGCTGAGGCAAAGAGTATGCTGAAAAACAAAAAAATAGCAAATATCTAGATAACTTACAAAAATTTAATTTTGTTTTAGACGTGTAGAAAAATAGAGACAGTTTTATAAAAATGTAGGATGGAGTCAATTATTGGTCTCCAGAGTCCCCTAAAAGGAGCAATTTAAGAATTCCCTCTCAGCTTCTAGGATGTGTGATTTGTCATTCACTGGGCACAGTGACAATGGGATCCCACATTTCCTACATCTTTTGGGTAGTGCTATAATTTGATGTAATGAGATTAAGGAGGACTCTTCAGTTTTCAGAGATTCAGGGCAGTGGAACACAACAGGAGGAACTTCTACAAAGAAATTCAGTTATCTGCCAGAGAGGTAGGGGGTGGGGGTGGGGGGTGGAGGAGACTAGGCATTAATGCTTTTGCATGCTAGTATTCTCCATGAGGCCTTCCACACTATTTCAAAAACAACTTAAGAGGAGTGTGACTTTATCTCAGTCTGAACCTCTTTGGCGGGAATAAAGGCTGGAGAAGATAATTTAATTGGCCAGACATAAGAGGATCCAGCGTGACTCTATGAAATGGTATCCAAGTCACACAGGCATCTTTCAGGACAGAAGTGCTGTGCAGCAGCTTGATAAAACCAGGCGCTGAGCTGAGCCAAGAAAGAGAAAAACACACATTTCCTTCTTGATTGTTGAGGTCTGTCTGTAAATGCAGTGAAATCACTAAGGGAGGCTTTAAATGTTGTTGGAAAAATCAGGGTCTCATTTGATAAAGCCATTGGAATTTCTGCAAGCTATTTATTGGTGCACTATTCTCTCTGAGAGAAAGGACAGCAAGTCTTTCCACTGCAACATGCTTTGACTGCATTTTCCTATGCGCAGGTCACTTGAAAGGAATGCTATATGTTTCAATGAGATCCAAATATCTACATACTTATGAAAATAATAACGATCTTAGTTTGTATTTAATATAGAAGCATCTATCTGAGGGTCCCAGACATTATTTCATTACCTTTTAAAATATGATCTGGAGGTTGGTTAAGTGGAAATCATATTTAAATTTTATCCCTAGTGGAACTCAGTTAAAGGATGTGTCCAAAAGTTGGAAGCATTTAGGCATTCTGGTGATAAGTTCATTCAATATACTGAATTTCACCTTAAAGTAATATAAATCAAGAGAATAAATAAGTTTTTACATTAACATTTAATTGATAGAATTTTCCTTAGTATGCTCTACTTCTCTCAACCTGATTTCCTCCTGCCTGTTCTGACTCCAGGGTAACCTAAATAAAAGAATCCATTTTCAGTCAACTTTTAAGTGATAAGAAGCTATCTAGGAAGGCACAGAGGTATTGACTCAAAGAACTATGATAAATACAGAAATAGATGGTTTAGTAGTCAAAGTAAAAACCTACAGACAGGTTTCTTACAGCAAGGAAGAGCGATAATATAAGGCAGCCCTCCTCCCAACCATGACTTCAGTAATATATAGACTCCTTCTACAGCATAGATTCTTAACCATTTTTGTCCTGTAGACTCGTTTGCCTGTCTTGTAGCTTAGAGACTGCTTCTTCAAATAGTATTTTTACATACATAAAACTAAACTCAACCAATAAGAGGAAACCAATTATACAGAATTATAATTATCAAAATATTCTAAATATTGTAATATATTAATATTGGTGATTTTTAGTTATACAATAAGCAATAAAATCCAGCATCAGGTTTTATAACTTCTATAATTTTGAGTTGTTATGAGCATAACAAATATTCAAAATTTCATAATAATTATAATGCCCTATAAAAAATCTGCCTGTTTCATTGCCAATATTCATTTTAGAAAGAAATGTCATGTTTCAGTAGAAGGAAGGAAATAACAAATACTAGAGTAAAAATAAAATAGAACATAGAAAAACAATAGGAAAGATTAACAAAACTAAAACTTTTTTAAAAAGAGAAACAAAAAATAACAAATCTTACACTGTATAAATAAAAAGGAAAAAAGTCAAATAAAAATGAGAAATAAAAAATGGGGCACAATTGGTAGCACAGAAATACAAAGAATTATAAGAAACAGATGCAAACAACTACACAGTAACACATTGGATAACCTAGAAGAAATAAAGGATGAATTCTTAGAAACATACAACCTACTAAGACTGAATCAAGAAGTAGAAAATCTGAACAGACTAATAATGAGTAAGGAGATTGAATCAGTAACTAAAAGTCTCAAAATTAAAGAAAAGTCCAGGTCTTGAGGGTTTCCTTGCTGAATTCTATAAAACATTTAAAAAAGAATCAATACCAATCCTTCCCAACTCTTCCAAAAAACAGAAGAAAAGTGAATACTTCCAAATTCATTTTAGAAGGCCAGCATTACCCTGATACCAAAGCCAGAGAAGTATATCCCACAAGAAAAGAAAACTATAGACCAATATCCCTGATAAGCACAGATGAAAAAATCCTTAACAAAACATTAGTAAACTGAATTTAAGAGCACTTTCAATAATTAATTATTATCAAATGGTATTCATCCCACAGGTGCAAAGATGGCTCAACATATATACATCAATGAACGTGATATACCATTTTAACAAAATGAAGGACCAAAAACATATGATCAGAAGAAGCCTTTGACAAAATTCAACTTTCATTCATGTTAAAAACTTTTAAAAAATAGGAATGAAAGAAATTTACCTCAACAAAACAAGGGGCATGTATGACAAACCCATGCCTAACATCATATTAAATGATGAAAAGTCGAAAACTTTTCTTCTAGGAAAAAGACAAGACTGCCCACTTTTGCCACTTATATTTAAAATAGTACTGGAAGTCCTAGCCAGAATAACTAGACAAAAAAAAAAAAGGAATAAAGGGAAACCA